>VZTH01002031.1:1102199-1175498 GCA_013397815.1 Aleadryas rufinucha
GAAATGCACCCCTTTGCCTACAATATCTGGGAGCAAGGAAGGAGGCTGCTCGGACCTACCTCAATGATAGCCCCATCAGGTAGCCTGAGGAAGTGCCTGTAGAGCTCCCGGCGGCCGCTGAGGTGAACCGTGTAGACACAGACGTGAACAGTGGTGCTACCTTTCCAGCTGGCTGCAGCGTCAGGGATTTCATCCTGGTGCTGGAGGTCACAGCTGGAGACACCAGGCTGGCTGGCGTGGTCCTTCCAGATGTAATCAGACACTGCCACCTAGTGAAACACAGGCCCCCCCCGCCCCNGAATTTTGTGAGCGAGTATTTGTATTTCTCTGTCTTTGAGAAGCCTTTGCTCCTGTACCCACAAGCACTTTTTAGTCTCTGTATAATATTAAAATAACCTTGTGCTGCTAACTGAATTGTAGATGAGGCAGAGTAAATAAGGTGTATTTTAGTGCATTGTGTAAAGCTAGTTTATTAACAATTACCTAGCTTCCTAGTTTGTTCTAAACATGTTTGCTTTGGTAGGTTTTGTATCCCCCTACATCAGTCAGAATTTCCATTTAACCTTTTCCATGTTAATTCTTTACACAGGCTGAGCAGAATTCAAGATTTCAGATGGATCATGGCACAAGGCTTAAGCACTCTTTATCCTTAACCAGAAATGATGATGAGAAGCATTATTTTTATACTTCCCCTGAAGTGCAAGCATAAGCTTTTTAACCCTCCACTTCTGCAAGACCTTTTCGTCACTCATTTTCTCCCGTGAGCTGCTACTCCTGTTTGTGGAAGGAAGGGATTCGTGATGTTGGTACATCCATACAATGCATCAGCATGTTCTTCCCAAACACTTCTATTTAATGTAGAGAAAATACCACTTTTGCTGACCTAGCACATGCTTTTTCTTTCAAGAATGTGTATTACACTGGCAGAAATGATTGGAACTTACAAAGCTAGCTAAAGAAAAGCTCTCATTTAAGATAGGTACATCAAAACCGTCTTCTGCATAGTTTTGCTTTTACTTTTTGCTGAAATGAAGAGCTCCGATTCTTACAAGAGATCTCAAAAACCAGATACAAATTTTTCCCCTCACTTGGGAAAAGTTAGATTTAGCTCAGTTTGCTTGTGTTCCAGTTCACGTTTCCTCAGCTGTTCTTACGCATTGCTAGGAATCCCATAACGAGCACAGTGTGCCAATGCCCCGATCCTGACGTACATGCTGCTATTATGAGCTACTGCCTTAGGAGAAGATTTGTTTTAGGTGAATTAAGAAAGCAAGAACACATATAGGAAATTAGCTCCAACTCTTTTCCAGGAACGACAGAACAATAGGATACTTCATTTTAGTGCCAGCTTCCATTTACATCAGTCCTAATCAATATTTTCACATTCTAAAACAAGGAAAGGTCATCTGAAATGTAAGGTAAAATAAGGACAGTCTGAATTTTCCACATCAAAGTCTCAGGGGTTCAAAGGCTTTCATTCAGGACAACATATTAGGAACACACAGCAGCCATAAGGACAGGACAAGCCCTCCGTTTTCTTCTGTCTACCACACAACCATGTTTTACATGTATTTGTCCAGCACAGGGGAGAAAATGGACCTTCCACTACTTTCATACAAATAAAATACCACCTATTTTTTCAACAAGTGCCAGATCTAAGTGTAATTTACAACATACAATTACTGTGCAGGAAGCCAAAGCCATATCACTCTTAACCTTTGTGCCTGAGCAAACCTTCACATAGCCAGGGCAAAGACCTTCTTTGGAAGTTCTTGACTCTGGGTGCCATCCCCATGACACCATATCCATATGGGACCAGGTATGGCATCAGAAGTCTCTGTTTTGCCACCTCCCCAAGAGCAGACAATTCTGCAGGATAGTGGGAGTACACAAACCCATCTGACCTGTTGTCACATTTCAAGATCTGATGAACTCCCTCTGAGGACATTTCTGTGACTAGCCAAGGGAACATAAGAACGTGATGATATTGTTCTGCATGTCCTCCTCCCATCCCCCCTACCTCTCCCCCAAAAAAAAGAAATAGCACAGATTGATCATCTGACAACTGAAAGAGAAAAGGCACCACAAAAACTGATGGTGCAGTGGTGAGTGGGATAGCTTTGGTCTGGGATAGGCAGAAGAAGGGAAGGAAAGAGGACCCTTTGCTGGAGTATCACTAATTAACCCTTCCTCAAAGTCACCTGGTAGTGTGAGTTTGCCTGAAGGCACTCTTCAATATGTAGAGGGGTATAGCACTTGAATAACAGTTCCAGGAAGGGGGAGCAGCTCTGCTTGTGGCTGTGGATTTAGAGACCCCAGCACAGAAAGACCTTTCCATTCCCTCCTTGCTAGCACCATCTGAAAGTATTTGGCAGACAGATGTCCACTGCCTTGAAACTCTCAAAACACATTTCTGTGAAGTGATAGGTCACTAGAGAGCTGCTGTGGCCTACATAACCCGAAGTAAGCTCCAAAAGTAAACTCTACTGTCATCTGAAATTTCTATCATTAAGTTAATCAAAAATGTCCATTCATTTCTACAGGAACACAATATGAGTTAATAAATCCACTGAGACAGGCTAGTCAAGAGACTGTGCATATAGGACATGTCAGAGAAACTGAAGTTAGCAATGATCTAGATTCACAAGGGCTGACAAGAAACCACAAAATGCCAGAGCAGTATACAGTAATCCTTATATGAAATTCATCTTTCAGCAGAAAAACACATTAAGGATGGTAATTCAATGATAAAAGAGGCAGGCCAGAACAGGTTAAAATGCTGAATATTTCACAACATAACTTAATTAAAGCGGTAGTGTGAGGCTGTTAATCGCTTTATAATAGTTCAGCTTGAAATGAGGTCTGATGTGAGTGCCCTTATAGTTTATTTGTTTATATTATTATAACCATAAAATGTTACATTGACCTAATGCAAATGTACAGTTTGCACTGGCCTTTATTATGTTGGCAGTTTTTTCTCCTTTTGGTCCTCCTATTTTTGTACAAGTATGCGAAGGGAAGAACTGGGAGGAAGGGTCAGGAATTTAGGTCAGATCAGATGATTCAGTAAGTCTCATGTGGGTTTAAGTCTTATTAATAATTTTAATACATTCTTCCTTGACAACAATGATTTCAATCACTGCTCCGTGAAGTAAAAATACACAGGTTTTTAAAAGAGTGAAACACGCTTCTCCTACAAAAAAGGTAAATTATGTCAACCCTTTGGAAATTACAGTGCATAACCTACAAAAAAGACAAAAAACCACTTGTAAGTACAAATACAAACGTATTTTGTTGCATAAATGTATTATGTCATACCAAGTGTAGAGAAATAAGTTATTGAAGTAGAGCACATTTAAAACACAAATATATTGATAAATGTATATTTATAAATATATTACACAACTGAGGTGCAGCCAATTAATATTACCAATATTTCCTAGGTCAGGGTACAGAAAATGCCATGCTAGTTTGTAGAGGTACTATGACATTTTCTATTATTTGACAGCTTTTGTGAATGAAGAAAGGAAAGAATATTTCCTCAGATTTTCTGAGCTACAGTGGGAGTGAGAGGCAGACTGACTTCTAGTGTCCTAAAAGAAAAAGACATCAGCATAAAAAAAGTTCTTTTTAAAAAGTTGAGAAATATATATGTCTAAACACTTGATTATGATTAGTACTGATTCTTAACTGTTTGCAGCAGCATTATTATTAGTAATGTCATGTGAATCAATTCCAGCCTCATACATTGCAACATGTATAAAAAAATTGTTTGAAAACAGCATTCAAAGAAAATGCATAAAATGAGCGAAATGGACCAAATTGACTAGTTGAGAATGCGTAGAACTGAGCTCTGGTCGTGACAAATAATTAGCAAAAGTTACAAGCTACTAACTTTAGTCGAAAGGGCAAAAAAGGTTTGAAATTATAGAAAAAAAAAGACATCAAAAGTCGAGGGTGCTGTATTTACTTCAAGTAACTTTCATAAACGTGGTAAGTGCATTTTCTGTGGTAAGAGTTGTAAATATGGGAATTACTGTCCTGGAGGCAATCTTTGTTAAACCAGCATGGCTTTACAATTAAAAAAACAAAAGCTGTCTAGTGCTAACTTCTGAGGGAAGCACAGCACCCCTTAAGCATTACAAACTCCATTTCTGACAAACTATTGCTAAAAACCTTGCCAGCAACTCTGGTAAAAGAAGAATTTACATGGAAATATCTAAAAAACATCCCCCCTGTCCGTGTCAAAGGCACCTTGGTGGCATCCAGGTTCCAGTGAGGCTATCACTGGACTTCATGCAGAATTAGATGTGACAGTGGGAGAGGTTTCCAAGCCACTGTAGGAAGGATGGGATACTTTACAAGTCGTGAAAATGAACTTGGTTTGAATAAATCATGAAATTGGAGAAATGGCAAGCAAAGGCACGAACAAGAAAAGCTATTAGGACTGCCAAAAATCATACTATCACGAGAAAGCCACACCAATGCTCCTTGTATTTAACCCTTACACACACGAAGCACTCACACACATTTACACACGTGCAGCGTACTTTGGTGGGGCGGCAGCGTGTTCTCGCACTCCTGGGGCAATAAGGAGGCACATGAGTGTCTCAGGTTAGCAAAGGCCTTTGTGGGCTCCTGGCAGATGACCCTTGCCAGGCACACCTGGAGTATCAGCCATACCCTGACCAACAGAGCTGATGCCTATCCTTGGTCTTAAAATCAAGAACCAAACATGGTTAGAAGAGAAAAGGGGTTTTACCTCGGTATTTATTTTAAGGATCCTTGGTGCACCCCATCCAGGTGGAGCACACTGGAATGCACATCGAAATGCACATACACAACAGTTCAGGTATAACATTATAGGCCTTACCAATTAGCATATCTATCAAAGATTCCCCAACGAGAGGCTGAGCAAACCCCCCTCCCTGAGGAATCTTCCCCCCTTCCCCACCCTGGACAGGCCTATCTTAGTTTACAAAATGTGTTCCAGAGAAGGCCTTGGTGTCTGAGGCTCCTAAGATGTTTGGTCTCCTGACTTAATATAATATTGGGTCTATGCTATTTATCAAACCTGAAGAATTAGAAGTATGTGGGCTAAAAAGCACTTAAGAATACATAAAAGCTATATAAAAGAGTATATAAAAAGGGGGTATATATGAAAAGCAAAAAATCATCATGGCATCAGAGCCGGAGAGGCAGTAAACGCCTTCAATCCAGTGTGATACCCTCACCTATGACTGCCCACAGTAACTCTGCAGAGAGATAACTCGTTTCTAGATCATCCTATTTATGAACATAATGGACCAGCATAATGGACCAGTAGTATCCAGGAATTGTTTGTTTCAGTCAAATTATGAATGCCTGAAGCATTGTTGTTACAGTCTTCCCTGATTTATTTAACAAACAGACATGGACAGACTAAATGGTGAAAAAAACCCCAAACATACAGAGAATAACCTCTTTGTAAATGACTAAGGAGAAATCCCAGAACAGATTTATGGAAAGCTGCTTAGAATCATAATACTAGGGAACCGAAGCGGGTCTTTTTGTTTCTGATTTGCAATAGCATCATATTTATGGATATGTCCAGTGAACAGCAATGCACATCTTTTCTAGGGGATGATTTTCATCTCCCACTTTTAGATATTACAAAGTGCAGCCACATATTCCCCGGCTACAGTGCACCCATTGCTTGTGCAGTCTGCTGCCTACCCTCCCATTTTTTCAGATCTAAATCTTTTGTGGTTTTAAGTGTCCACACTTCAGTCACCCATAAAAAAATATACAAATGTATATTATGAAATATTATGTATATAAATGAAATACTCTCTTCCAAACAATAATAAATCTGGGGAAAAAGAGTCATTCCAAGAATTAAGTCAAGGAAAACCGATATTCAATGCAGCAAAAAATTTAGTGAGTGAAAATTAAAGGCCGCAGCTTTCTTGCATTTCCTTGAGCATAGCAGTGTCTTTGTCCATTGATTTGCCCTAAGGAAAGGAGATAAAATACATTCCCTTCCTATTCCAGAGAATCCTGCTATATTCTGAGCCCAGAGTGGGTTTGGTTCAAATGGGCAAGAGAAATCACTCCCCATGCCTCATTTCTCAAATTTTAGAAGGGATGCTGGAATCAGTTACTTAAGAAAGCATCTTCAGTAACTTCAGACAGACAGGATTTTATATACAAAAGTGTTTAGGAAAAGTTATTTTCCCTATGGAAGTCAGGATTTTAAAGCATACAAGGGCATATCTGTGTAAATAAGAGGGTCTGCTATTCATTATCTGCTCATCAACATTTGCAATTCATTACTCATGTGTTTACAAATGTAATGCAGTCAGAAAGCAGAAATAATACTATATGACTTTGGTGACCAAAAATATACCAGAAACAACAAATGGTAAATAGATCCATGGAGCAGTTCATCTTATGGGATAAAATTTGCCCACAGAAGACATTCTGTGAAAATTTTGTGAAAATAACCCTGACAGATCTGTAAGTAATAATGCAGTTCAAAAATAATATGTAAATGGAAAACAAAGGAGCTAAGTTTGTCAATTAATTTATTAGCAGTGAGCATTTTATTTTTACTGTTTGGAACTGATTAAATGCAGAGAAAAGATAGTTAAAAGAAACAAGTCTGTCCAAGACCATGTGCATTCAAGATGTATGTCTGGGAATGAGACAGGCTTTTATTCACCTGTGACTTACATCAGATGGACAACTGTGTTCCTGGCAGCTAAATAACATTTTTAAACCTGGATCATTACATGGATAGTGAATCAGCTGACAACTTAAAACTAAAATACATTGGACTAGTGGCTACTAGTTGCATCTTCTTCAGCTTCAGAAAATTTCCTGCTGTGCAGGCAGTGTAATAGTGTATCCTTGTGCTAGTGGGGTTGAGCATTGTGTGAATGGTGTTCTTGTGGAAGGTGTCTTTTGCTGGGTGTGTGACCAAGTCTAAATTTTAATTTCTATTTTTCTTTTTTTGTTTTATTCAAACAATAGCAAAATTGCTGTAAGGTTTTACTAAGAATCAAAATTTTCCTAGTTTGCCTGTTCAGACCCAGCTTTCTTTTCAAGCAGGTGGAAGGGGGCTAGGAAAATGAAGGTGGAAGAGAAAATCAAATTTAAACACTTTTAGTAAAACATATGTGAACATCTGTAAAGGGTGGTTGTCCTCTTTTAGAAATACTGTATTTTGCTCTGATCTTTTAGTAACCCTAATAAGAACACTGACTACTCCAGCACAGATGTTAATTATTAGCAAACATTTACCACAGAACGATTTAGATCTCTCACTCACACTGCAGCCCCATTGCTCCAGCAGCTGTAGAGACAGGTAGAAATGGGCTGCGTGCAGAACAGGGAGTTAACAGCCTGTGTTGAGATCAGAGGACATTTATGTGGCTATTTGCTTTAACTGTCCATAAATTTTCTCATCTGATTTTCCAAATAATCACCAGCAATCAGATGCTTTATTGCAGACACCACTGCAGAAATAGGCCATAGAAGAAGAACTGAAAGAAAGAGCTTTCACAAACACCCTGGCAGGGTGGAGAGTAGTGGAAGGGCCTGACATATTTGTGTAAGCCATGGTGTTAAAGCAAATGCTGGTTTCATCATAGAAAAGAAGGGAAGAAAGAAAATGAAGATGGCAGAGGTTTGGGTATTCCTTTGTGATCAAGGTTGACATTCTCCATTTTCATTCTCCCCTCTGCCACCTTCACCCCAAGGATGTTTTTTCTGCCTCCATAGGGCCAGCATCCCAACGCAAGCTCATCAGAAACTAAACCACAAGTGTCTCAATTGCTAAGATATTTCCTTGTTGTCAGTTTATTCCTTCTTTTTCCTGTGACAGGGTTTTATCTTTGACTCTTGAAAACAGTTTCAGCATGCCTGGCACAGATGCTTCTCTAGAAATCTAGGAATGGAAATCCACTGCAGCAAGTAGAGACAAAGAGTCAAAGGTTCAGGGCAGTTTGCATGAGCCTTCAACAGGCTATGCAAACCAGCTGGGTCTGCAAAACTTGCAAAAGTAACTTGCAAGATCAGGCTGTCTCCCAGGGCTCTCTGAGCACACCAAGAGCCTCTCAGCAATGCCTTCTTCCCTACTTCAGTTAAGAAACCAGATAGCAAGAATTCTTCTCTCAGTAATATTTTCCACTTGTATCACACTATTGCGAAAACGGTCCCTTTGTCGTATTTCAGCAGTTTTGTCTTCAGTTCAAGCAGGAACCACGAAATGTAAAAAAAAAAAAAAAAAAAAAATTACAAACAAAGCAAAAATGACGGCTAGGAACCCTAAGAAACGGTTTATGGTACAGCTTAAAGTTTTGTGCAAAGGTGTGGAGTGATCTTATGCATGCAAGAAAGATTCTGTTTGCATTTGATTTTACCTTAACTAGTTTACTTTTCCTGAATTAGAGGTTACTGTCTGAGATATCGAGAAACAATTGGTTTGTATTACTGAATTTGATGTGCTTGGTTTGTAGAAAAACGGTTTAGTCTGCTGTGACCAATTGTCTATTATTATGAAGCTTATTATTAACAGGGTATACTCTTATATCCTTATTTTTTCCTTCTCATAAAGGAGAAATGCTCCTTATCAGCATCTGATAAACATGTAAATTGCATTTTTCTTTTCATACAGGACAGATTTCAACTTCTGAACCAGCAGTCAACAAAGATTCCCCTAGCTGCTAGGAAAAAAAAAAAAAAGTAAGTATTTCTGAAGAAAGGCATAATAAGATCAGAGGGAAGCCTGTCATAAAAATGCACATTGCATAATACATGATGGATCAGTTCTATTATTTAACTTTTGCATAGATATAACAATACAGAGATATGCTAACCATCATAGTCAGCATTAATTTACAGTGGGAAAAATAATTAGAATCTCACTTTTTCTGAAGAATGGAGTGAAAATGTAAACAATGCTTCCCTCCAGGCAAGTACTTTATCAAGTTGACAGGTGCATTTGAATTTCCATGGGTGGGGGACATAATAGGTTATTTATGTGTCATTTTAATAGAAAGGCCCAACCATCAAGATGGACAGGAGACTTTATCAGTACTGCTGTTTGCAACTAATCCACCAATTTAATACCCCATGAAAATACCTGCAACAAAACCTGGACATTTTTCTTTTCCACTCCATTATAGGCAAATCAATATGGGTGCTATTCATCTCAAATCTTTGGCTCAGCAGGTGCCCACTGCACAGAGTTCCTCACAACACTGGTGCACTGGCACAGCCACATAAACATAGACACTTTGACATCAGTGACTCCACAACAAGATCACAGCACTGGGATCACCAGTTCACCCCCCGATAGAAGTTAGCATTAAAAAAATTTTTTTTGTAGTTTTTGGTTTGGTTTTGTTTTGTTTTTCTTGTTTTGGTTTGGGTTTGAGAAGAAAAAATCCAGCACAATTTTTTTAAAGTTTTTGATTACTATAATTTTATCTTAAGTAGCTACTCCCTAATTTTCACAAACAGTATATTCCTGGCTGGAGAATAGCCATAAGCCAGAAAAACATTATACATTTCTACATTTACATCATTATACATTTCCTAGATGGAACATGTTTCTTTTCACAAATTTGCCATGAAAAAGAAAGATGCTAAAATGTGTACTCCAGTCACACCTTCTTTTGCATTAGCTCTGCTAAAGGCTGCCTTTTTTTGTCCTGTATAGGGCTGTGACATTGAGTGACACATAGCCCCAGTGTGACACAGGGAAAATATGGTAGCCATGCTCCAATTTCTTCTTCTTCTTCCCTCCTTGATACTCTCATATGTATGAGCACACAGGTTACCCCTGTCCTTATCTACACAGCTATTGCTGCCACATTTTTAACACACAGCATATACTGACAGCCTCCCTGTCCTTCACTGGGGGGTGTGTGTGTCTACACAGTCAAAAACAGCCTGAAAAAGTATTTTCCATTAGAGAACACTTAAAAAACCCCAACCTTTTTCAAGAGCTGAACGTTTCCATTATTGCAAGCCCATCCTCAACTGTGTGCAAAAGTTCAGTTTCCAGATTCATGACCCACCAGGGTCTACATGGGCTGGAAAGACAGTCCCCAATGAGCTTGAAAAGCTTTAGAATAGATCTAGGGAGGATAGAGGTAATGAGATCATCCACCATTCCCATGTCCACTCAGAAGTGTGCTCTAGTTCTGTAGAGGTAATTCTTTTCTAACTAACACAGGTACGGCTCCAGAGATGTTTCAAGTATGTAACTGGAAGTATCTTTACACCCTCTGGGTAATTCCTCAGACTAGCTGCTCCTGAAAGTTTTTACAAAAGCAAGCAATTCATAAGGACATAAATTTGATTAAAAACAGGCCTGGGACATTTCCTGTGCTCAGTCTTTCAGTCTGCAAAGCTCATGAATCCCTGCGGTTAATTAGGAAATATTACTCATAGCAAGATCCAGTTATAATAAAATGTATGTTGCCCGAACATAGCATCTTAATAAGTTTCAGAAACAGTCACTGCCCCACTTTCCTCCCACAACTTCTGTCTTGGTGACCATGTTTTCTAGCAGGAGGACAATGCCACTTCTCCCAGTTGCAGAGAAGGGCATCATGCTGTCCTCTCTCCTGGGGGCCATTGAGGCACTTACGGCAGTGAGGCTGTAGGCCAGATGAAATCCCCTGGGAGCAGTGCCAAGCAGTGCTTACGCATGGGACAACGGAAGTGAGCCCCGGGAAAGGCACAGACTGGCAGGGCATAACTTGAGCCCTCAGTCCACAACTGGCGGAGATAATAGCTCTTTCCTATGTGAAAGCAACTTATAGTTCATATATTTCATAGTTATAGTTCATATAGTTCATATATATAGTTCATAGCAACTCATATATTACCACAAGAGGTATATCACAATTTACAAATGGCAAAGTACGGAAAAGGAACCCAAATAAATTAACTCAGTCTCAATTAATATACTAAAAGGAAGCTCAGTCTGGGTAGATGATTACAAAATCAAGGAGACAAAACTGCAGGCTGTTGGGTTGGCAAAAGATACAAAACTGGAAGTCTAAATTTTAACAAAGTTTTATACAAGTATCTATTTTTTGCTCTGCTTGGATAGCAGCTCCATCCACAAATCATGTAAGGAATGTGAGCAGAATGTCAGTTCATTACATCAGACAGTGGATACTGAGCAGGAAGATGACTGTTTACTCCGTAATGATTTTGTTTCAATTTTGACAGCTTAAGGTAGGTTTCTTATCCACTCACAGAACTAATGAGAGATGTTCCTATTTTATACTAGATTTTTGTTAAGTAGTGAAGATATAAAAAAAGGTGAATATTGAAAATTATTGTGGTCTGAGTAAAGCTGACTGAGCTTATGCTACATGGAATAAAAAAAATAGCACCTATAACTGACACATTTACTTTCAAAAGGACAAATTTTGAGAAAATTATTAATAAAATTAACAATAGATCTTTAAAAATATAGATCGAATGTCTTTTCACCATTTGTTCTAAGTAAATTTTATGCCTCTTACAGTGGGATTTGTATCACATTGTATAAATCTTAAATTTCAGTGAAAACATACACTGTATCATAGTTTAGATAATTCACTGAAGTAATTTGATATCTCATTAAAAATACATTTTTAGCTTTGCATGTGTGCTTGATTCACTGCATCTCTGGTGCTTTTATGCTGGTGTAGCTACTTTGATCAAGTAAAATCAGAGTAAGGGACACCAATACAGGAACGTCTCATGCCCATACATTTTATGTTGTTTAACTGTGACCAGAAGATTTCCCCATTGTCATGGAAAAACATATCAATCCACAGAATGCTAAGCGTAGAAAAACATCAATCAAAGTAGTGTATTATTCAAGAAGAAAAGGGGCAAGGGCACCCAAGAGTAGTGTAATGCCTTCTGGAATTGAATGAGTTAACAAAAACTTGACTGATACTTCTCAAGGATCGAAAGCACCAGGAGCTGGTTTCTGTGTACTGAAATTGCTTTAGATTGATTTAACTGCTCACACGAGTTTTTTGGTACATGTAGAAGTGTGAGTTTCCAATCAGAACACCATTTCTCAGCTCTTTGCTGGTTCCTCTTCTCAATATGTGGGATGGGGATCTTGTATGGTTGTGGCTGAACCCCATTCAAAGTAAATCAGAAAACACTCAGCATATCTCTTACTTCAAGCACGTTTTGATGGTTTGGTTTTAGGGAAATACTTCCAAAAGACTGTTGATTTCCAAAGTCTTAGCACAAAGAAAATGGGGATGCTCCATCTTTTCCTCAAGTTAAAATATATTTTGAGAAAAAATAATGAAAAAAATATTTTGAGACCTTTTCTGGGAGTTAATCTGGAAAAGGGTATTTACTTTTTTTTTTATATTAAGGACTAATTTCTCACCATTGCAAGAGGATCAGCAGTCTTGCTTGACTGTCCTCTTATTTAAGCAGTTTCCAGCTAACTGTAACTAGCATTTCCAGTTAAGATTACAGATTAAAGATCAGGCTATGTAAGTACGCAATCACCCATCAAAAGCACTCTTCTGTTTGCCCAGACTCTTTGCTTTCTTGAAGCAGAACCAGCTCCAGGCATAACTAAAGCAGGCAGATGCCTGGGACATGAGTTTTTCTTCTCCATCTCTTTAGCCTGCAGCAGTGCCCCAGCAGCCAGACTGATGCCTGCTATTGCAGCCAGGGAAGATCCCTGTACTGGGCTGCTCCTCTAAAGACAGCAAGACCAGAGGTAGCTTGGGAGTCTCCATCATAACTGTGATGCAGCAGCCCTGTGCCTGTGGTAGCAGCATCCCATTTTACCAGTGCTGCAAAGAAATCTTGAATTTGACATGGACTGATGACAATAGGGTTTGTTCTTCTGGATGTAGCTTAAAGCAGCCAAGTGCTGTAGAGTCCTGTCTGGCAAAAGCCATTTCAACAGAATGCTAATTGGACTCCCAGAATTAGATCGCGTGTGGTCCCTTGGAACCAGAGCTATCTTAAACCCTAAAGTATGATGTTTAATCACCAATTTCACAGTCCTGTTTCTATTTCCTGGGATAACGCTAGTATTTGTGAAACAAATGGCCTCTCCACCTTCCAGCGTAAATGGACTTACATATATAATAATTCACTGAAATAGAATGGCTGGAAGAACTACTTTCATCTTCTCTGCCTTGAGATGTTGCAGTTCCACTTCCCAGACTTGTGTTTTCCTCACAGTTTGTTCGTACCTCACAGATATATTATGCACGTAATATATGACTCTTTACTGATCCATTTATCCACCTGTAACTCTCAGAGATAATTTTATCTATTTCCCTGAAAATCTTTCATCTGCACATCAGTATCTTCTGCTTTTTGAGCTCAGGAAGATGACAAAAGAAAAACCATAGAATCACAGAATGGTTTGGGTTGGAAGGGATCTTAAAGATTATCTAGTTCCAACCCCCCTGCCATGGACAGGGACACCTTCCCCTATACCAGATTTCTCAAAGCCCCATCCAACCTGGCCTTGAACACTTCCAGGGATGGAGCCTCCACAACTTCTCTGGGTAGCCTGTGCCAGTGCCTCACCACCCTCACAGTAAAGAATTTCTTCCTAAAATGTTCTCAAAAGTTCCTGAACAGATGGCACCCAAGAGAGAAGCAGCTCAATTAAGTTCTGGTGCACCATGGAACCTCATGTCCTCACATTCCTGTTGGTGGTTTGGAAATTTCAAGACTGCTTACAGAGTCAGCCACTATGTGGGAAGAAAAAAGAAACCAAAATAGGCATTGGGCATTGTTACAGTCCAGTTGGTCTCAGGCAGGAGGGAAGATTTGCAGTGGATTGAAACCTCAAAGATATTGTACAAGAGACTAAATCCAAACTAAGAGCTATGTGGTACAGCAGAAGGGTATTAGGTGAACTGTAAAAAGGCGGCTGTACAGCAGAAGAAAGATGCCTAAACTTAAATGTTTTGAGATCATTATTATCTTTAATGTTTTATTATTGCCAATACCTGATGAAAAAAAGAACATGCTTCTTTCATGGCTAACTTCTATGCTGCTTTAAGTTCTACTTCTAAACTGGTTACATGTGTAAAAAAGAAAAGGTACATACCATAAATTTACTACAAATTTTATAGAGAGTTTAGACAGCATTAGATGCTCAGCTACCTAACAAATTACTTGATCTTTGTATCTTGTTCAGATAAAGGCTTTAGAAGTGGCAAAGAATAAGGAAAAAGCAATTGAAGTGGTACAAACAAACTATGTAGATTTAGAAACCAAGCCAAATAAAAAACATTACAATAGAGTTTCAAAAAGTTATGTTTGCAATTTAAAATACCCATAGGGCAGAGCTGACTTACATGACCAACACTTAATGTATAGTACATGATAAGATGACACACGCAGTTTTGAAACTTGCCAATAATTCAGAAAAAGAATACTTCGCTGGCCATTAACAATTTCTGAGCAATGTATTCATTTATTATATATGTCTGTAGTTGAGTTTCTGAGTGATTATAGTTATATAAGTGTCTTCTCAGATAATCTTAGGACACCAAAAGCTGCACTGCAAAATGAAACTAAGGATTAATAAATGAGCTCCCTCCTTGCTCACGCTAACAGTTCACTAAATTCACATCCAGAGTCTGCTTTCTGCTATTAAATGCAAATGAAGAGAAGCTGCCACAGATCTACAAGGGTGCAAATGATACAAGAACCGGGCTTGTACTTTTGTAAAGGGCCTTGAAGGGGGTGTGGGGGTGTGTGTGTGGTAACAGGGAGGAGAAGCAGTACGAGCATTATACTGAAATATTTTAGCATGCTTTAATGCACCTAAATAGTCTCGTACAGGGAACTCAAACTGAAATAGTAGGCAACAATGAGCAATCACAGTTTCAGTTTAACACTGGCAAAGTTAAATAATATATCAAGAATCAGGGTTGTTGGCTTTTATGTTTTTGTTTGGGGAGGTTTTTTTTTAGAAATGCACGCGATTTTTCAGTGGAGCTGGTACGGACTTGCAGCTGTTTGATATTAGACGCACGACCTACCAGCCTTCAAACCTCACATTAGAAACAGACCTTTGGCCAAGTTGTGTCTTCATTTAGACCTTGGCAACCCTGCTTACATCAGTGGGGGTAATTTGACCTCTCATTTGAATAACACAGTGCAGTGATATGGTTCTGGTTTGTATTTTCTGTGATTGTTTCAGTCTAAATGCAACAACTCCCTGGATTGTGTGTGAGATGAAAACGCCTTCCAGAGGTAACAGAGGCACAGATACGGGAATAGTGTCTGATCTGACAAATCATGTGGCAGGCATAGGTTACAGCACCTTGCCAGGCTGGCAACAAACATACCTGCTAGGGCCTCTCCTTGCACTGAAAGGATCAGAAAAGGTACTGTGGGTGATGGCAAGGCAGCAGGAACTCAGAGCAGAGGGATCAGCTTCCTGGCACAAGTGAATTATGTGCACGTACATGATCTTTAGAATGAAGAAATGTCCCTTCTCTCTCTTCCCCAGACACAGTAAAGTTTCAGAGTAAGCAAAATTCATCCCAAACTAAAGAAGAAAACTTTCAGTTGAAAGAACCTCTTTAGAGCAGGATTAATGTGATAGTAAATATGCTTTAGTAAGCCACTGAAGACATATCCTAGTTGACTGTATCATTATTTCTCTGAATTTAGGGAAGTTATGAAAATGGTTGCTTGTGCTCTGTCTGAAACAGCTTTTAGTCCCTTATGAAAAGAAAAAAAAGAAGGAAATGGAGTATTAGAATCCTTCAGGAAATAAGGAAAAGTCTATGACCGGTGGTAACTTTCAACATCACATGCTTAATACAGATATGAAAAACAAAACGTCAAGGGGTTGCAAACATGAAAAAATACTGTGAGCTCTCTGTTTATTTTTGTTGGTTTGTTTATTCTGTAAAACATCTCCTTGCTCAATTGCAGTGATAATAATTCTCAAAAAAAGCCTGGGCTGAGAGTCTGAATCCTAAGGTTTTAAATTAGAATCTCTGCCTGGCTACACATCAATCAGAAAAACAAACAACAAACTCTAGTCATGATGATGCCACATCACCACAAAAACAGAATGAACATACTTGAACTGCAGTATCTTTGCCTTATTCAAGAATTTTCATTAGGTTTTGTTTAAACTGTTCAACCTTTCTTGTGCAGGCAGAAAAGAGGCTTGTTCCATGAAACTAAAGAAAAACAAAACAAAACAAACTTTTAAAGCCAAAACATTTAGCTTAATCCATCTCTAAATCCTATTACACATTCAACTAATGACAATAGTAACCCTTACTGGCCAGAGATGAGGCAATATATGGCAGACCAAGCGGAGTTCCTCCATGGTTAGCTTAAATGGCACTGTCAGGTTTGAAAATCATAAATCCCTGTCTCTTTGTACACTACTCAGGCCTTTTAACACAGCTCTGGCACACCATTATGCCCAAGCTACAGCTTTGTCGAGATCCCAGAACAGCAAAGATGAGAGTCAGACCCCAGACCCTTACAACAGACACAACTACTTGCACCATCACCAGTGCAAAAGCAAAGGTGCTTTTATTTTCTGGCAAATTTGACTTACATATTTTCATGGTGTTTTGCATTCAGCTTGGACAAGAAGTAAAAATTCAACAGGCATTTATAGTAAATAATAATGATGGAAGTATTGCCTCACTCTGGATTGCTTACCCTCTCCAGTACCTCAGCATTTGGAGTGTAAACACTGCAGAAGAATTTTATATTTACAAAAAGATGCCAGTACTGTGATTTGGTTTTGAGGCTTTTTGTTTCTTATTTGCTGTTTTTGTTTTTTCTCCTCCCTCCCTGTCCCCCCGCAAAAGCCCATTCCATTTGCCTTTAGTTTTCATCACAAAGTACTCATTTGGAAGCTACCCAAAGGGTTGACTTCAAGTATTTAATATCATGTACAAATAAATTAACACCAATGAGACACTGAAATCAATGTAAAAACTGCTCTTATAATGTCTAAAAGCTGTTTATAGCTTCTCAGGCTGGATGTATGCGAGTGATATGAATCCTGGTTCACACGCATGCTTTTCAGAGTGTAAATGCAGTAGGAGGAAATTGAGGGTAAAGACTCAAAAACAGTCATAATCCGTTGTCATATCGTTCTCGCTCACGCACATGTGTTTATACTTTTACTTGCAAAAACTGATCAAGAAAATATTTTGGACACTTCACTATTGCTGAGCCTCCTTTTCTTTTAGTCACTCTGTACAACATCTAACTGCGTGCCTCGAGTTTCTTTGTAAGAGCCTCCATGGTCCAGGGTTCTCCAGCCATGAAGCATTCCATACAGGGAGCCGTGGCACCTTGGTCCCTGACCCAGCACAGCTACGGATCTCTGTCCTTAGATGAAAAGTGATGAAAAGTGATGGAAAGGAGCAATTTCAACCTGCTAGGAAGCTCTGCAATAGGTTTCTGCTCTCCCCATGCAGGCTAAAGCACCCTCTCAGTCGCTGGCAGGACATCTGGTCAGTTTAAAGACATCATGAAAACTTGCAGTGCTTTTCTGATGAACAGCATGTCTGTGCCATAGTGAGTGTTCACCATCCTTCAGATATTTGATTGCACATCTATTTTCTCTGAAGAATGCTTCTCAAATCCTAAAATTGCCCTCCTCTGCACACCTGTGCTGAGCTGGCACCACCACAGTGGTCAGGACTCACTTGTTCAGATAAGAACAAAAAGGTTATCCTGGTCCATACTTGTCACAGAGGTGGGGGGCCAAGAGATGGCAGAAATGATCAGGCAAGCACAAGGAAGCCATGGTACTGAGAAAGAAGACCCTGGGTTGGCCAACCATGTCCTGGGGAGCATTAGGCACAGCATAGCCAGCCAGTCAAGGGAGAGGATTGTCCCACTCTGCTCTGCACTGAGGTGGCCTCACCTCGAGTCCTGTGTGCACTTTTGGGCACCACAATATAAGACATTAAGCTCTTAAAGAGTGTCCAAAGGAGGGTGAGGAAGCTGTTGAAGGGCCTTGAGGGGAAGCCATATGAGGAGTGGCTGAGGTCATTTGGTCTGTTCATCCTGGAGAAGAGGAGACTGAGGGGAGACCTCATTGTGGTCTACAACTTCCTTGTGAGGGGAAGAGGAGGGGCAGATACTGATCCCTTCTCTGTGGTGACCAGTTACAGGACCTGAAGGAATGGCCTGAAGTTGTGTCAGGAGAGGTTTAAGTTGGATATTAGAAAAAGTTTATTCCCCCAGAGGGTGGTTGGGCACTGGAACAGGCTCCCCAGGGAAGTGGTCACAGAACCAAGGCTGACAGAGTTCAAGAAGATTTGTGCTCTTGGGCATGTGGTGCGATTCTTGAGGCTGTTCTGTGCAGGGTCAGAAGCTGGACTCGATGATCCTTGTGGGCCCCTTCCAAATCAGCATATTCTTTGATTCTATGATTCTGTGAAGTTTGGAGTGGAAGAAAACAAGAATGAATGGGGCTATGACAGAAAGAGCAGAGCTTTCAAGAAGGCACTTTTAAAGCCAGACATCCCAGATCTTTTTCCATTCCAAAGATCTCTTTCTCTGTCACTGGAACAAACAATTTGGTGTTGTGGATATCACAGACTCAGATATTCTGAAAGGAGGGATGCTGACAAAACCAAACAACAGAAGATCATCCCATCGAAGAGGGCGTTGAGGCTGAACCAGGCTGCACACAAATACATTTCTCCAATCCTGGCACTTCTCTTTGAAGGGAGGAGTGATCCACAGAGGTCTGCTGCATGCTGATGGAGGTTCTGTCTACCTCATTCTGTGGAAGGGCCCAATGAATTATGCAGGGCTTATGTCAGCATCATACCTACCTACTGAGCCAAAAGCACCCTCTGCTATCTGTCTCCCTGAAGGCCTGCATACACCCAATGGATGCTGCCCAGACTTTAGCATGAGGTGGGATAACTTCTGTTGATAAAATATTTCCCATCTGTCTCAAATACTAACAATTACCTGAACCCCACAAAAACCACTTGAAAAGACACGAGTTCTCAAACAGCAAATTAACTAACATCCTCCAAGTTGTTATTCAAGCTGCAGTACACACTGCTTCAAACAATGCCATTTATAAAGCGATAATGAAAGGAACTAGTCTATAAACCTTTCCCTAGCAGCAGGAGGGCTTAGGCTTCCAGGTTCACAAGTCTTCAGTTTATTTGAAGCCCATCAGGCTTCAGCAAAGAGGAAACAATCAAGGTAAAGAGAAGAGTAATCCTAAAAAGCTTAACAAGGCACTGCCGTGTATGTTTTTTTCTCTGCCTATATTGACTTTGAAAGAGACAGAAACCAGCTTTCTACCTTTACTACATTATTTCCCACTTGTTAAATGGCAATGCATAGCCCAAGTATGTTCAACAAGGCTAAAATAAGTATCCCTCTTTGTGAACTAGTGAACTAAGGATCCAGTTGGCAGGCTTGCTCTCTCAGGCAAGACTCATTAATACAAAAGGGGGTTTATCTGAGAAAAGTCTAAATTACGAGTTCTAAATGGGTAATCTCAGCTGCAAAAGAAAACAAGGCTGGGGAGGTTTTTATGCCATGACTGAGCTTAAGCTTCAAGCCTGCAGGCTAGCACTACTCAGAGTGTTTCTGATGGGATAATTTTCTATGCAAAAAGACTGATTCATTGAAGAATTACTCATGTCATGGCCAACGTGCCAATTTCAATGGCCGTTCATCTGACAGGCGCAACAACCCCTTCTGAAATGTTTTAAATGACCAGGTGCAATTTTCCTATTTTTAAATAACCTTTCATGGTTACTCTAGCCAGACAAATGCCCTGAAAAACCAGATGAGCTGCTCCCACTGCTGTAGTCTAGGCAGGGTTCGGGAGGAGCACAGCTCCCTAAGGCTCTGCCTGGCTTTGCCCTTTCCCTTTTCCCCTCTCATTTTTAGGAAACAGGAATTCAGTCCTAGTGTCTGACGGTAGCACAGAAATGTTACATCAATATGCTGATCCTAGTCACTGGGAAAATTATGCACTTTAGGGCTATAATCAGGGAGCCTGATGTGCAAATAAGTCCCTGCACCCAGTCAGTGGAGGATATAAACACCTCAGAAGAACTGTCGAGGCGATCCCAAAGCCTTAGGTTAGGAACAGTGAGAAGTATTCAAAGCCAACAGGAGAGGAGGCGCTAGGATTCATGTGGAAAGTAGATTGTCTGAACAGTGCCCTTTACGATCAAGGTGTTGTGAAGCTCAAAGTTTGGCTCCATCTTCATCAGAGCATGCCAAAGTTAGAAGCTGCTAACTTTTTCTCTTGATCATTTCTTGATATTCCTCTCCAGAATGGTAGTATTTTATTCAAAAAATGTGTATTTTTAAAAGTCTATTCTGTTTTGGACAAAACTAAGTTTCAAAACAATAAATCCATAAAACCTGCTGTACTTACATGTCACCTGAATGGCATGATTATTCCTCTCTGGACACCCAACCTGTCAGATTTTCCATTAATATTAATACACAAACCCTTGCAAATGCAACTCCCATTTAACTGTTTTGGCTAATATTTTGTGAGATGAAAAGAACAGCTTTCAAAATACAGGAAAAATCCAGAGCACGCGACCACATTTCACAGGTCAGTGGCTGGGATAGCAGGAGCTGCTGAAGGAGAGCTGAAGGAACAAACTCGCTCAGGGGCATTTTAGCACTCTTGTGATACGATACCCGTATTCATCAGCATGCAACAATCCCCTCTCCAGATGAAAAACACTACAGATCATGTTCCTAATAAAACAGTCAATTTGCCTCCTTCTCTTTTTTGTTGTTGGAAGGAATTCCTTACAACCTCGCCTCCCTGGGGCATGTCTTCCTCTCCCCCTTTGTCGATCAGGAGAAAACAAGGCTCTGTGCAACAACAAAGTCTGCTGGACGGCCTCAGAGATGCTCACACCAGGTTTCAGACAGACCCAGGATATTACTGTTGGTTTAGATGCCCTGATTGTTGCTAAGATAGGAAAAATGATGCAGATGGGAAGCATGGTGAAAGCGCATTTGTGCCCTGACAAACAAGTCAGGGTGAAAATCCTGACCCCTTCAGGAAACTTCAGCATATAAGCTCTGGACAGTGCTTTCAGGCTTCAGCAGAGGAAGTCTAGTCCTTCCCCTATATTTCCAATCTTCAAAGGATAGCTATTTCAAATCTTGCACCAGAGCTGGGGTTTGTAGCCCACTGAGACCACAGGTTTTAGCATATCTATACCAGGAAGGACAGGTATCCTTCCTGAGTCCTATGATCTATGTTCATTCTGTCTGCACCTGGCTTTAGCTAAGACAAAGCTCACCTATAGGCTCAGGCATAGTTTACTTTGCCTTCTGAGCTCAGGTGTATCTTTGCTTAACTCACTGCATAGGCAAAACCTCAGCCTTCCCATTAAGTCTCCTGAAAATGTTACACACAGCCAGACCAGGGCTTTCCATGTGCCACCAGCCCCATGCAGTGGGCAAAGAGATTTTGCTCTGCCCTGTGCAGGTGTCTTCAGTAGTCTCTGCTGTCAGTGTGTGGAATTTTACATTCAAATATCATTAGTTCCCAGAATATTTAAAGGTCATTACTAGAAAGCAAGCTACTGAGGCTTCAGTTTTGTAACACTGCTTAAGTGTTCTCTAATGCATCTAAAGTAATTCAGTCTCTGTCTTATGCAGCCTTATGTGTGACAATCACAAAATGGTAGTAAATTTAATTTCCTTTAGAAGAAGAAATAAAGAGCCCTTGTGATGTGATAACTGCAAAACCGTGCTTGCAGTTACATACACAATTGATACATGAACTTCATGCATTTGCATATGCAAGCTCATACCCACATGGTAATTTAGATGCTACCATGGTTAAGAATTTCACTTATCCCTAACCTGACCAGATCAATGGGCATCCACAGTACCCTGCCCAAGCTCAGAGGATGTCTGACGACAGAGTTGTAATAAGATGAATTACATCTTAATTAGAGAATTTAGTAATTAGAGAAGACTGAGATCTTTTAAAACCATATCCTTGGAACAAAAGAAATTTTTTTAACACTGAGGAGGATAGATCAGAAATTTTTAAACAGATACCAGTTTTTAAACAGCTACACCCACCCATAATGGACAACAACACAATAACTTTTCCATAATGTGAGTTTCTTCTTATGCCCCATATGTTAGCAATTATATTATGTCTTTAAATCATGACGGTTGATATTTTATATAACATTTTTACTCACTATTGTAACATCGAATGTTCTCATTATTCAGATATATTGGTAATTCTTTTCAGAATCCTGCTAAGTTACTGGTCTTGAGATGTATATGTGCCAAATGAGTTACCTGTATTAAACACTCCAAGAGAAAAAACGAGTGCAGGCAGTAACCTTGTTCGCAGCACTACCCGACAACCATATGAGAGACCTATTGGCTGATTCTGTTTTGTGCAAAAAAATGAAGACTCAGCTAATTTTTGTTACAAAGAGTAGGAATCACCACTCTTAAATAAGTGACTGTCCTGGGGCTTTTCAGAACTGCTCATATCATACTTCAACCTACCAAGGGGAGGAGGGAGTCATTGTATGAATTACTCCTGCAATATTTCATGAGCTAGTAAATTTTCTATGGAAATTATCCAGCTTGATGAAAATGTCTGTATTTCAAACCTCACAAGAGTCTGATTTAGAAGAGAAATAGTGCTCGTTTACTGCAGCTTCATTGAAGACAAAGACGGAGAGAACCTGAAGTGTTGAAATGTTAACGTTCCAAGAAAACTAATTATCATATTTTCACTTGCAAACTTCAAGCCTGCTGCTAATTAATCTCCGTGGAAAGGCTGTGTATGAATCAAATTATAATGTAAGTCAGATTATACAGGATGAGATGTATAACATGCCCTGCCACTGAGGAGAAACAAAATGGATTGCTTGCACAGAAATGACAAAAAACCCAAAGAGCTTGCTCTTCATTAGTGCACCGATCTGTACCAGCCGGCTGATGACAGATTCACCCCAACGGAGTGTTGCAAACCACCTTGGATTTTCAAAAGTTTGCCTTTGGTCACAAATTATCTAGATGCAAGGAGAAAAAACTATTTGACTGAGCAAACCTTGATGTGGCACTCGCAGACTTCTGTTGTGAAAACATCTTGAGGGCAATCAAGTGCCATTAGCACATGTCAATGAGGCTTCCCATGAATTACTACAAAAATTACAGTTAAGTGTACTCCTCCTCCATCACTGTCCAACCTCTCTGACAAAACAGTTTGGATGTCTGTTGAAGTATTACAGAAATTAACACCTTTCTGCCAGTGTATAATCAGAAGGATATCAGAAGACTGTTAGTTTGGTTCATCTGCACTAACGCCTTTATATAATTCATTTATTGATTACAGGATTAAAATGATTTGTTACCATTTACTCTAGAAATACTATATTGTGTATATAATGGGGATAGTAAAGGAGACTTGAATAAATCAGTTCTCATTTAAAAGGGAAACAAAATACATATTGAAAGGGGAAATAAAATACATGTTCTCTAAACAAAAGATAATGTTTACTACCTCTCTAATTAAATTCCATGGAGTTTGACTAAATCATTTTGTTTTCAATTTATAGATTTACTGTGAACATGCCAACCAAAAAAAGAAATGCTTTAAGTAGCTCATAGTACTTGCATCCACACAGTTTGCATAGTTTACTTTTCTTTTTATCTGTTTTTATTCTATTAACTTATTATCATGCAACTTTCAATCTGGGAGAAGCTTGCATAGATGTGGGGTTTCTAACCCCTTTTTTCTCTTTTTTTTTTTTTGTTTTGTCTTGTTTTTGTTTTTTGTTTTCATTTTCTCTTTAAGATGTCATACAACATGGAATCAAGCAAGTTCTGTGCAGTGTTACTCTAACATCTCAATTTCTAATGCTGTTTCCATTAGTTTACTTGTTGATTATATCAGTTCTACCATTGTTATAATTTATTACAAGGCCTCTTTTTTGTGTGCACATCTGTTTAAGCAGTTCCACTTGTTTGACCTATCCGCACAGGCAAAAGAAGGTTTTCCTTTACCTAGACTGCATTACCTTGTTTTCCACAGCTTGCACATACACACTTTCTGATGAATTACTAATCAACAGTTGTGAGGTTTAATGGCATGCCTGGGTATGGTCAGCATAGTTGGCTATTCCAGATGCTTCCAAACATCTACATTTCCCCCCTTTTTTCTTTTCACCCACCACTCCCTGTGGACTAAATACTCTAAAAGAATAGTAAGAAAAGTGTTTCAGAACCATATGGCCAATTGAACCCTACACAGTTCAAGGCCTTGTCTTTTCACGCAGAAATAATTTTGGTTTAAATCCAGGAGTCAACAGAGTGCTACCCTCTTCTCTGACCTTACATTTTGCTCTGTTTTCTGTAACATCTCATTACTGGGCTGAGCCTTCCCTCTGCTCATCTTGGACTTTCAATCTCCATTTAATCTTTAAAAAAAAATACAGACTCTGCCTTCAATAATTTATCCCAGACGAGAATCTGACCTTATACACACAGATCACAAAGAAGTTCAGTGAGACATGGCCCTATTTGCTCCCCTCTCCTTTGCTTACACATATAGATGGAAATTCTGGCCCTAATAAAGTCAGTGCAAGTTTTGCTGTTGACTGCAAGGGGTCGAGGTTTCCCTCCTACAATTTCTGTAGCAGATAGGTGATTACATGTCACCTTAGCATGCTGAGCTAAGTTGTTCTGGACTAGCAGGGTAGCTTGCTTGTACTGGCTGAAACAATTGCGCATTACCCCAGATCAACACAGTGATTTATTCATGCTGGCACATAAGGAATTAAATTCTATATTACTGCTAATTTTTCTAGATATGCTCACAGTCAGCTTTGCTACTGCTTTCTACTCTCCTATGCTACTCTTACAGAAGACTCTGTTTTGATTCTTCATACAATCTAAATTTCTGGAGATGCTGTACTGAGAGTTCCAGTGAGCAACTTCAAAAATTTTTGCAATAGGGCTTAAGGTTCAGAAAAAGGAATCTAATTGTGAACTTGCAAAATGCTAGGTTTCTAAAAGATCACTGAAACTAGTTCAGGGAAAGGAAACCACAGATCAAAATTATAAAACCTTATCAGCAGCAGCTTGAGTGATGTCAGCCATTTGTTAATTCTTAAAGATATAATACAGTGTACATGAGGTGGAACTTACATATATAAGGTATAACTCATAGTCAGAAAAAGTTTGCAAACAAACAAGTGATTGAGTAAAAAAAAAATTTACATTTTGTGTTCTTTTGCTTTCTCAATATGTTTTCCTTTCTCCGTTTGCACATCAGTGATATCTAAATCAGCAGTTTGAGAAGAGTTCTTCTACAGAACCATGATTGTATAATTATCTTGTATAGTTGTCTTTTCCCATCTCTTACCTTGCATTTCTCTCAGTTTCTTTCTATTTTTTTTGGCATGGTTGTGTCTTCTGCATAAATTCCTGAACCACTTTTGCTTCTTTCCTCCTATTATCACCTTGTGCTTTCTGACTTTTCCTTCAGGCCCTCACAATCTGTACAATGGTATTATACCTTCCAGCTCATTTCCTCAATCTATTTTTTTACTATTTTAAGTCAAAATACCCCTGCAACTTTTCATCTGCCTTTTGGAAATCAGTCTTCCTGAAAGGCAACAGCAAAATTTCTGTTTGTGTTTGTGGGAAAAATTCACCCTACAACTTCAAAAAGATCAAACTTAAGATGATCAGATCTATTAGATATATAGAAACAGGCTGGCATTCTCATTCAAAATTAGGCCTGGTCTCACCACTCTTTTTTTCACCAAAGAGAGGCAAGAAATCATACTCAGAGTAGTGCTAAACCTTCAAACAGAAAGCATACCAATTATGCTGTCAGTATATTCTTCAGCCTTTTTTGATCCACACTACAGTCAACTTACACAAGGGGATCTGGAGAGCATGAATCTGGGATTTTGAATTTGAGCATGGTCAGGGATTCTACTTTTTCTGTTTCCAATATCCAACATCAAGAAAACAATGTACCTATTTCCATTTCTCACTACACACTACGTGCCACACTGTCTTCACTCTAGTGCTGGCTTTCAGATGACCTCAGTTTTTGCCCTTCACTTCCCTCAATCCATCATCCTGTATATGCAAGCAAGCTCCAAACTCCAGTGCTGGAGCAAGACCAGAACCATAAGAAGAAACAAATTGCAGCAATCTCAGGTGTGGTACTGGCTGCCTTCATCAGCCTCCACCCATGGTCCAGCAGCTTTGCTGCAGCACAGACTAACAGGAGGCTCGAGAAGCTTCCTCTAAGACAAGATCAAAAGTTAACCCCCTTGTGCTAAATGAGTTAAATGACTTGATCTCCAGCAGCCCTTGCTAATGCTGCCACGTCCAACATCAGTTTCCTCTCCTGCCAGTGCGGATTCCACTAGCAAGGGCAAGATTTTGCCCTCAACTATTCACAAGTAATTAATGCATTATTGAACAGGAATAAATAGATAGCAATTAAATAACAAGTATTAATGACTTATTTATTAACATATTAATAGTTGGCCTGAGAGTAATAAATGCAAATTAGTGTAAAGTGGTACCAAAAATTGTGTCGATAATAGGCCCTGAAGTAATCTTGTGTGTTCAAGATAATTACAAATATATTTTCCTTTCAAAAATCTACTGCCGGGTAATTTTTTATGGTTTGCTATAATATCATTTTAAAATTAGAAAATTAGCCCTAGTCTCATTAAAATAATTTTGCAGTGCATCAGGCTTTATTTCAAGTGTAAGTTTCACATTATCTTCTTGCCTACAGACCTTGCATTTTTTTTTCCAGAGAACCTCCTTATGTGCCAGTATTTTGGGCCTATGCTTGGTGTACTAACAGTTTTGTTTCAGCTTACAAGTTGCACAACTTTTCTCATCAAAAGTCCCACTGCAAGCAGGAGTGGTACTTTGAGGGCTAAGTCCACTAAAATCTCTAAGGGTCGTATTTTTTGCTTTTTATTCCTGTTAATAGCAATTCATCTGTTAAATAGTTCAAGGGCTTTAGACATGACCAAAGTGATGAGAACATAACACCTAACAACCAATCCAGTCACAACAGATCCCACTCAGAAGACTACTCCTGATCAGCTGTTTTACTAGAAATACTTCCCAGCCCTCTTTTTTTTTTTTTTTTTTATTTTTAATTTTTTTAACAAAGGAAAAAACGCAATGCCGTGGCTCTAANAAAGAAAACACTTCATACCTTGGCTCTAAACTGTTACTTAACATTGGAAAAGCAATTACTCTGTGAGGACAGAAAGACATTGTCTTTTTTATCAGTTCTAGAAAAAAAAGAAAAAAGGCTTGGCTAAAATCCAGGGTCCTGACCTCATCACTGATCCGCTAACAATAGCAGATTAAAATATTCCAGTCTGCCACCGGTCCTGATTTTACCAATTCTAGAATCTGACACACATGTAACATGTGACTGTCTCTAATAAAAGGTCAGCAAATATTCATTTCTCTCTCCATGTTTGTAACAGGTTGAGGAATGGAGGCCCAGTCTTCCTCCCAGCACTGGTGCACAGAATACTGCTTCAGCACACGTTTATTTCTAGAAATGTTTCTGCCTGCCTCTGTAGGTGGCATTTTTATTTCTTTGCAGCTTTCCTCGTTAAAGGCATTGTAAATGGCTTCTTCCAAAATAATCAAGTGCATTTCTGTAAGGTACAGGGCTACGGTGACTCTCCCTCCACAATGCCTTCCAAACCACTACGTAAATGTGATTGTGGCGGTGTAATCTGTGTACCTGGAAATATAATTCGTTTTGTTGCTAATGAAGGTCCTACGGCACAAATTTATTAAAGGTATACTTTTCCATGGGATAATAATTGGGTCGATAATATTAAACTCATAGGCTCATTATTTAATTGCAAGGGCAGATTATGAATACAGCTTCTAAAATGTATTTTAATGAAAAACACTACATCCTGACCTAATCATATCAACCTTATGCTATCTAATTAAGGATGCAAAAAATCATTAGAGTTGCAAAATATTAGTTCCAGCTCCATCAGGCTGTTAGCTGCCCCTTCATGAATATATATATTTTTTTACTCTATGATAAATAGTTAATGAGGTAAAAATGACAAAATTTGCATGTAGGCAAATTAGTTTAATAGAGTGATGTCTTCCTGATCTACAGAAAGTGACCTTTTTCCTATCAAAAGAAAGACTGAAAATACTTTGAAATGATGGCATGGATGTCATTCTACAAATGACAAATCACTTCTCTGAACAATATAAAAATTATAAAATGCAATAACCTTAAATTCTCATCATATTGTAAATGTGTCCTCTGCTGCTGCATTTATCAATTTAATAAAAGGAAATTAAGCATATTATAAAATACCCATTTATGGGGCAATTTTTAATCCAGAGAATAAAAATGAGAAGCACATGGTTAATAGCAAGAAAATATTGCAAAAATGTAGACCTATTTTTTCCAGAAGGTTTGACTGACTATTTACTTGAATGACCTCCATTTAAAATATATTTTTTATATGGAGTGATGTAAGATATGGCAGTCTCATGCTTCCCTTTATAAAAATTGTTCACAGTTAATTTCGTATTTTATTTAAAAATTAACACATTAATAATGCACGCAATAAGACCTAGTGATGTGTCTTCCATACTGATTACTTTGTACAATTAGACATACAAAAAGAAAGGGAGAAGATAAATACCTTATGCAAATCTGTGGCAGAAAAAAGGGTCTTTTGGTATCTGCAATGCCTAGGAGCATAGAAAGACCTGCAAATACAGCTCCCAGTCTTACAGGGAGATGCTCCACGTGGAGAACATATTTCTAGAATGGAGCAAGTCTTTATTACAAAACTAGATTTGCCAAAGAGCTAACAAAATTTCCTTTGATGGTTCCCTTTCTCAACAACAACAACAAACCAAACCAAACCAAACCAAGCCAAACAAACAAACAAACAAAAAAAGAGTAGACAGGGAAGATTTCTGATTTCTGAAGACTGGTTCTCTTTTCACAGGATTCATGTTTTGTATCAATAATTCAGTCTCCACTCACAAATTTTCCCCATTGTGAGGCAGATCCTGTGCCCACTGAAGTAGATGGTAGAGATCATCCCTAGAGATGCTAGTGATGCAAATTCCTGTGCTCTTTCCACATTGCTTGTATCTTCTTACATCGTATAGTCTGCACCAGTATGTCCCCCAGAGAACAGGAATGTTTAACACTGTCACAGCCTGGCTTTTGGTTAGGGATGATGTAAAGGAAAAGGCATGAAATTCATGCAGATGTAGACAGAATAAGAACCAGAAACTTAGGGACTTTAGTAAAGACAAAACTGTGCATGACTCTTCTTTGTTGAATGAAATGTGTGTTGCTCCCTGTGAGGCATTGGGATTCTTCCCTCTACTCTGACTGCACTCTCTGAGCTGCTGAATTCCAACTGAGGCTGGCTCCATTTTAGAGAACCTCACACTAAGGTTAGGTAAACACATTTCAATGTGGCCTTTCATGCATGTTAGACTGCATACTGGTAGTAAAACCGGCCACTTACACATGTCTATAGCTATAGGTCATGTCTTTCAGTATTCTGGCCTTTGAAGTATGTCTTACTGTAGCAGTGGACGACCCATGTTTCCTCCATTCAGGTACAGACTATTTGCATACAGAGAAATAACTTTTCTTTCCATTCTTTTCCATTTGTCTTTAGCCCCCACACCTCCTCCTTTCCTCCAACTCTTCTTTTTTTCTTTTCCTTTTTTTTTTTCCTTATTCAACCCTTTCTGTACTGCTGCAAGAAATGATATGCTGGTAATACCATTAGCAATGTATTCAGCACTTGAAACAGAAATGTAGTTGTTTGCAGTTTCCTCATCTGCCACTTTTTCCATATGGCATTGGTGGTCCTGGCATGTAAAATGAGGTCCACTATAAATATTCTTTGTTTGACCTTACCTAACTTGTAACAAAGATAATAGAAACCAACTGTCAGTGGTCATGCTTTGACTTGATGTAGAAACAAAAATGTTATTTTACTTACTGGGAAAAACAGAATAAGTTTTATCTGCATAAAAAGTGGGAATGTCTGAGGCAGGTGGTTGTGGAAGCACGTTCACTCTTTCAAACCTTTTCCCTCCCCTCCGCTAAAATGCATGTGGTGCTCTACACTTTCCCACAAAAATTAAGCTTACTGAGTATCTGCTTTTTCATTCAATTTTTCCTTTCAGGGTCCAAACTGTCATCACGGGTGAAAAAAAAAAAAAAAAAAGTGGAAAATAATTACAGCTGTGGCAGATGTTTATAACAGTGACAACTGAGGCTATATATTTATATAAACTGCTGATCTTTCAGAGGTAGCTATAGAGATTTGAAAAACCTGCAGACCCTAATCTTAAGTCCCTTGCTCCAGAGGGTCAGAAAAGAAAAACAAAACAACTCGTACATGCTTAAGAGGACTAATTTCCTTCCTATCTCAAATCTGCTCTTTTTTACATTGAAGCAGGAGAGTTACCAAACAAAGCATTGTACACAGAGGCATTCACAGATGTATAAACCAAATTAATGAGCACTTTAGCAATTGTCCAAGAGCTGGTTTGTAAAATAGTCCTATGGGAATTAGCAACACTGATGCAAAGCCAGAAAGCAAGGAAGAATAAGTCCCTCACAGAAGGAAGACAATGTCCCTAAGACACTACTGACCACATTATTTCTTCTATTTTCAACTCTCTGAAAGCAATCATGACCAAAAGCCTCATCTATGGATGGCATCTCCACCACTGGACCCTTTGCAAACACAGAATGTATCTCCTATACATCACAGCTTAAGGTCTGTATATGGGACTAGAGTCTAGGGGCTTAACAGAAAAGAAAAAGGAATTCTTTTGATAACCAAAGTAGAGTACACTACTGCAGATTTCCAGCTTAGCCCACTCTTCTGGGCAATCCTGGAGGGAAATTGCCAGGGAGCAGAGCATGGCTCTCATATGTGACTGACCAAACACACACCCGCTTCTCAGGGCAACCTCACTTATGCCCTCTTGGAATGAATTCTACTTGTTCATGGAAATCCTCAGTTTGCTGAGCTGGTTGAGAAGTTATCTGGGATGATACTGACATTTAAACCAGCAGTAAGTCTCTAAGACCCAGTCAAGAACCACCAGATGGCACAGATAATTTTTGACATCAGTGATGCCTCTAAGCCTTTGGTTACTAAGCAGATTGTAACCCCTCAGGATGTTCAGGCAATGCACACACAACATCACAAAATTCTCCTGAACATGCTTCTTCTTAGCTTCTCCACTCAGTGAAGCACCCTAAGAATAATTTTCTAATATCTAGGTCCTTTTAAATAACACACAGAAATACAAGGCATTAATTTGGACCAAAGACTCTTTTTGGAGACTCTGTTCACCACTCACCATCCGTCTTTCACCATTGATTCCTCTCCACTGCTCAGCCCTCTTCATAATGTAGCTCAGCTCCTGACTGGAAATCTCCAAGTCCAGTGGAACAAAGAATGTGCCTTCCTCACCATGAATACGTCGAAATACATCCAACAGCCAACCTTCGCTATGTAGCCTAAGGATAGAAATGACATGTTTAGTTCATCTTTGAAAGGACTCTTCATGCAAGAAAAAAAAAAAAAAATACAATCATTCTTTTCTTGACTTCTAAGTCTTGGTTTTCCCTTCATGACTTTGCTCTCTGCCCATGAGTAAGAAGCTTCTTTCCCACAAGTTCTTCAGCATACAGCCCTCCCCAGCCCTCTGGAGAATTTACAGTACCTGAATCAAATCACATAAATGTAAGCAGCAATTTATTTTAATTATTTAAAGATATTGACTTCCCAAAAAAGATAATTGATCTTCCTTCCCTCAGAAATGTCTAATGTCTGTCCTTAGCACTGGGCTGGGTAACTAGTTCCAGTAGCAAAGTTCGACATGAATGGAAGTCCTGCTGTGCCAGGGTTCAATAATGGGCAAACCACATCATACAGAAGGGAACTACTCACCATTTTTTTCAACCCCAAGCCTGAAGCCTATACAATCTAAACTTCTCTTGATGTTAGAAAAGTTCATTTCATTCGTTGGCTTTGTTTTTCAATGACATTTCTGTTCTGTGGTAAGGAATTGACTAAGCACTACACAGTAAAATTTTCTACCACAACAAAGGCTTGTTGTGTGGCATTTCTTGATGTAGGTGAAACCAAGAAATATTGTGGGGCTTTTGGAAAAGCCTGATGTCACATTTTTAGCCTAAGATGAACTTAAAAACATCAAAACATTGCTGTTTGATTCAAATGAATCATCTTTAATTAATCTCTTTCTCATTCTACTTTTATTCTACAAACAGGGGTTCAGTAAACAGAGATCAGAAAATCTGTCATTTCAGTTTTGGATATTGAACTGAGGTCTTTCCTTTTGTACCCTTTTCCAAGCTAATATTTTATTCCAATTCAGCTGTTTCTTGGTGCCAATTTCAACATTTTCATCCTTCCCAGAGACTGGCTGAGTAATCGTGTGAAGTGCATGGATTGCTGTGGCACTGCAATCAACAAAATGCCTGGATTTCTGTGGGGCTGTTCAGGTCCTTCATTTCTTGGCAGGTGAGAGACAAAGCCCAGGTATAACTCCTTAGACCCTCTGAACTCTCACACTTCTCATGTACAGCAGCACCAGTGACAGTTCTTGTGACTGGTGCTTATCCTTGGGTCTCGTATTGGCCTCTATGTGGTGAACAACGTGTGTGCCTGGGAGAGGCAGGAGGTTGTTCAGCTAAACCAGAATGAAGTTCACATTTACATCAGCTCTACATCACACCTTACAGTGCTCACAGAGAGTGCAGAGAAGCACATTCAGCTAGTTGCTTAGTACAATTTTGCCCACAACTGAGATTTAGTGTGGAACAGCAATAAGGAGATGCACCAACAGACAATTTTTCAACTTGATCTCGGGAGGAGCTTTAGCTCTCCCTTCAAACGGGAAACCACAACAGTACCTTAGGGTCAATCACCATATCCAAGAGTTTCTGTGATGGAGTAGCTATTCTGATCCCAAAATCTGGCAGCCTGACTCAACATCAGATTAGGAATTTATATCTCAGGCTTTGCTGCAAAGGTTTTCTGCACTTTTTCCCCCACCCTTCTTTTTTGAAACATTCCTTTTTGAAGCTGCAGCCCTAAATTTGCTGTAGTTTCCAAGATGTCATTTTAGCATTCTCTTATCAAAAGGGGAGAACAGGTGGAAGATAATCTAATCAAGATGTAGGTAGTCAGGGAATATAAACAAACTGGCTATCAGGAAATAATAGAAAATGCTCTAAAATGTGAAATGCAAATCAGTGCTAAGGCAGAGTAGGATACCAAAGTAGCTTAAAACACGCTACAGAAGAGATTATTTTTTATAGATAAATATACCCTTTATGTAGTAATTTACCAAATCCCACAGTGTCTTCAAATAAAAAGTTTTTCTCTTAATCTCTGGATCTACATCAGATGTTCTTTCAATACAATAGATACATTTTTGCAAGAATTGACTCATAATTTAGAATTATCTTGCGCTTGGTTGAAAAACTAGCAATCAAGCTGGTGGACTTTCTGACCCTCTATTCATGTTGAAGCAATATTATTCCATGGTGCTTGTGTTCAACATTCCAGGTCAGCAATTTAAACAGCTTGCCACTTGTCTTGCTAAACAAGAGAAAGACCTTGCCATTTATTTAAGCTCACTTAATGCAATATTCTTATTTCAAATTAAGTAAAATTTAATGCAGTTAAATTACTATTTGCTGCCATAAACATTTTCTATATGAAGATTTTAAGCACATGGTTATAAACAATATAATTAACTTTGAATTAATTAAGAATCATGAAGCCTGTCTTTCAGCTTTGTTCCTTTTGTCCAAAAGGACTCAGCCTGCTCCTGTTACCTGCTTTAATTTCTTTTCTTTGTCATGAAAACTAATAAAACACTTCTTATACCTTAACATACCTTGTTATAAGCATGAGAGTGGTTATTTTTATTGCTAATACAATAAAAAAATCAAAACACAGATTGTGTTTTCTAGACATATGATAACCAGTATAATATCCTACAATTTCATTTATTTACCTATCAGAAAGTACAGAAAACATTGAAATTATTTCCTACCCAGAGTCTGATTAAAAAATGGTCTTTTCAAAGAATTACACAAACCAAAAATTAAGGGGTAGATTTAGTGGTTTAAAACAATTTATTACATCTTAGCTTGAGCCTTTCTAATCCTTTTTTGGAAAACCACCGTTAAAAATACAAAACCAGTTTTGCTGTTAACAATGTAAATTAAAAATGTAGATTTTTGAAGATTTTCCCTGAAAAAGGTTTCAATACCAGGAAATTCAGATGCTTTCCACCAGACACTTCATTCAGATGGGTCTGCATTTTCTCACAGTGCAGAAAACATTTCACCAACAAACTCCTGGCTGTTTCTAATGTCTAGTAGAATTAAAAGGAAGGAATTGCAACCAGTGCCGCTTCACTGTGCCAAAAAGTAATTAGAATATCTCTCCATGCTAGTTGTACTACAGACTCCCAAGATACCCAAGGGGAACCAGATTTATTGAAGTATTTTGGTTTATAAAGAAACAAATAGATGCCTACTGATACTTATCCCCTTCTCATTATTTCATTAGCTTCCTGGCTCTTCATCAGTGCTGCCATGAAGCTTTCTAGCTGTGGCAAAAACAGACACATCCCCTGTTTGCTTTGGTGGTCTTGTGGGTTCAGTGTTCTTATCCCTTCTTTTACACACTGTCAAACACTTCAGTTTAATGGCAAACTGCTGAGTAATTCCAACAAACGTCACCAGCTCCTCCATCCAACAGCCAAAGTCTTGCCTGTGGATTGGGGTCTTAGACACAGAAGATATCACTCAATATTTATATTGGTTTACCTCACAAGAGAAAAATGTGGTAGATGCTTATCTAAAAATACATGTTTTCTGTGCTGAGCAACATTCCACTTGAATATATTTGAGATATGGCATCTGAGAAATATTCACACAAAGGGATGCTACTGCCTCGGCAGTAATACTATTTTCTCTTGAAAACAAATGCTGTTATGTCAATATTCAGGAAACAGTGTTATGAAATGCAGAGATGGTTTCCTTAAAAACATTTTAAAAGGTTTTAATTCCACCATTATTGGGCTGACAGTGTGCTGCTGAAGAGTCCTAGCTAGGTCCCAGTTTCTCACAGTGTTGACTGTAGACATTCAAGGAAGAGAAAGTTGATGCAATTGCAGAAGCTCATTATATAACTTTACTCTGCACAGACTCCAGTACTCAAAATATTTCCTTTTGTTATCAAGCAAAGAACTTCAAAGACATTATGCACTGTAACAGATTTTGTTATCTTCTCTTTGCTTTTGTATTTTGCTATGAATCATTTTTAAAATGTGTTATGCTAAGACAACTTTTTTTCCCCTAGTAACATTATTCCCCCACCCCTTTATTGGAAAACATTATGGGAAAATTGATCCAGAAGGAAAGGTATCTTTGATGATCTTGCACCTGTTCCCCAGACAATGAAGATGTTGGTAATATTCTCATAAAAACCTGCCTTACAAATGTTTTAATTTAAATTAATTTTCCTGAGTAATAAACGACAGCAGCTAAAACTTATGAAGCTATTCAAAACTATTAAGTCAATGATTAAGAAGGCATTAACGTCTCAAAAACTAATTAACCAGACTACCAGTACATTGGAGTTGTGTACAGCTCCCAGGAATGTAGGAGCTCTGAAATACTTTGCAGAAATTTAGATTGCCATTTATCCTTTTCTGCCTGCTGCAACAGAGTTTGTGGAAGGGGGACTGAAGGATGATGCAGTCAGGTGGAGGGTGTATGCTGAGCTTTTTCTGTTCTTACACCTGCCTGCCTCTTGCCTTTGCATGTGGCTTTTTATTGGCATTTGCCAGTATTCATCACCGGGTGAATCAAGGGCCAGATTCAAAATTCCTACTGAATTATAAATTACTCACTTAGAAAAAAAAGTACACTTTTTTACTCAATACATTAGACAATCTATCTAATTAAATTTCAGTGTCCCACACTTGTCCCTGTTGACTGCACAGCTAACAGTGTCTACTAGAAAGGTGGCAAGAAAGGTAGTTGGTCAAATTTCATGAGACACTTAGTTTAGAAACTGGGCTAATATCATGGAAAAAATATTTGGATTAAATCATTTCATGATGACTCAGTCACAAGAAGTCAAAAATCCTGTATCATCAAAAGGCTGTAAGGCTCTGGAAGCCATTGCAGACTCAGAGATTTTGCACTTCATATCATATGTAGCTTTCTGAAATTTTCCCTGTTTTTCACAAAACCTCTTCTTGTAAGAACAAAGACAACATCTTCCAAAGTACCTAAATGAAAGGTACACACACTTTACAGATTAAGTCCTTGCATAGACACCATTGCCCGAAGCCAAAGAAGCAGAGGGTTCTAGAATTTATGAAAAATCATCATATCAATTGTGCTTCTGTTGAGGAAATAAGTGGCTCCGTCTCTGACTTGCTGTGCCCAGCAATCTCAGTGCATTAAAAGTTAAGCAGAAGCAAACCCCTCCTTGATTATTTACAGTTCTGGGCTCTGGGCATGTGACACTGATATATATTTTCTGATGTCACCTTATTTTATCTAACAGGAGAAGAGGCACGAGCCTAAGCTCCTAAGGGAATAATAAGATTAAGAGACATACCTTAAAAAATACAGGTACAACACTGTTGATGAGATCATGAACAGGATGATGTAAAGCATCACTGTGATTAAGGCACCAGGAACTCCTGACTCCCCTGCTCTTAGAAACACCCAGGAGAGTTTTGCAGCATCAGCAATGGGTTTCTCTACACTGTTCCCAAATCGCTGTCACGGAGAAAAAATCAACATAAGAAAATGTCACACCTGATTAGACTATAGAGACAAAACATGAATCTCTGTATAAGAAGGATTTAAGTGTAATTTTTGGAGCACACAGTCTGAAACTTAGGAGTCTGCTAGGCAGAATTTGAAATTAACCACAAGATGTGAAATAAACTATTTGCTGGCTTATTTTAGTACAATTAAAATCTACCCTTTAGCGGTGGCTTATTGAACAAAACCTGTGTCACAGTGAAAATACTCAAAGTGAACTGTGTTAGTGTATTTCAGGACAAGTGGAAGGGGAAGAAGGCTGAAATTTGCCCTAATGCAATGACCAAGGAGGCATAATGTTGAACTTATTTTTTTATTTACAAAAAATCTATTATTTTCCTTTTTCTTTTTCTTCTTTTCTTCATATCTAGTTCTTAAGAACTAGCTACTGTATTGACATATTATTGCCCTCTGCTGGATCAATTTAGAAGAATTCAACTACATATCATAGGTCTTCTACTGCTCAGAACTAAAATAAATTCCTCTCCCCACTTTTTCCTTTATAAAGTGACATGGTGATAGCCATACCCATATTAGATCATGTTGACGCATTTTGCAAGGATGTGAAACTGCACGACCAAAGCATCCAGAGTCCATCATTCAGAGAGGGAGCCTGTGACCTTTAGGCTTCAAGAAACCTGCACTTCTCTGGGCAACTTGCCTAGATTAACCCTTAGGAAGTGTCAAAACTTTTTGCTCATTTCTGGCTACCTTTGCAGTGATGTGTACAGTAAAGGAATGACAACTGCAAGTCCAGCTACAGAAGGACTTTGATTCTTGAGCACATTTTTGTTCTCTCTTCACCATTTGCAATGCTGCTAGGTTTCTGTCGTGGAAATTGAAGGTCCCAGAAGACTGGTAATGACATATAAAGACTAGTCACTAATTCAGATCCATCCATATTTGTTACCAAAAAAATTTAAATACTCGGGTTCTCTTCTATCTCCCTGTTCCACCTTCTCTTTTTGGAAAAAAAAAAAAGTAAAAAAAAAAAAAAAAGAAAAAATTTGGCTGCTTCCACTGCTTTCTTACTGAAGCAACTGTCTACCAAGGAAAATCCTCTCACAGCAGTCACGTCCTGACATTCCTCCAGAGAGGCAAAAGTCTGAATGGCAAATAATAATAAATTTCTCTCTTATCCAAGAGGTTCTTTCTGGAAAAGCAAAAATGGTGTGGGAGAACTGTACTTTTCTATCCTTTTTTTCTAACAAAGGTACTCTGTCATTCTGTATACCTTCTGTGGTCCTCAAAGATATGATCCAAGGAAGGTGTCTTCATTTTAAATAGTTTGAATAACATTTGTCAACATCTCTCTGGTACTTATCACACCACCACATGTGGTGGTAATGTGAGCCTTTTGCAGTGTCCACTGGTTTTTATGATGACACATATCCATGTGGCCAAAGAGGTGTTATTGTTGTCTGCATTTTGGAAGCCACAGACAGACAAAGCGAGTGGGGTCCCAGGAAAGCTCTGTCAGAACTGGAACTTGAACTACATAAGAATATTTCTTATCCCTGGAACATCCTTCTACAAGCTGACAGTAAATCAAATCTGAAATAACACATTTGACACAGCATTTTGGACTGTGACTTGAAACCCCCCCCAAATATACAACTGCTCTCTAGCCTTTCCTTAACAATAAAAAACATTAGTTAGTAAACACAGAAACCTTTGTCTCCAGGGCTATCTGTCATCTTTCATACGTATTAAAGCCATTTAAAATACTAAAATAAATTCTAGCACTAAAATAACTCCCATTACCACAACACAATATTTTAAAAAGGCTTGACCTAAAATAGGTTGGCAAGCAAATCTGAAATAGCTGCTGAAAGAATGCCAAGAGAAAAAAAAATTACAAATGCAATAATGAAAACACATGTAAGAGATATAGTTTCATTTTGGAAAGGATACATACAGTATATTGTGTAATATTTGAACAAATGAGTTTCTACCAAAGATAATCTTGGTGGGTAAGACTGCCAAATTTTCAGTATGAAGTACAGAGAGGTGTGTACATTTTTAACACTTTAATGAAAAAATAAGTTACTTTACTTGTATCTCACGTTTCCCCCTGACCAATGCTATTTGAAATTGATAAGTAATCCAGTCTCTGTAGAACTGAGCACAATTCCACTGAAGTCAATGGCAACGATTTTCTCAAAGCAAGTGTGGGAAAGATAAGGCAGACCTCATCCTCTCTTCCAGTTTTTACAAATACACCAGTATTAGAGGGGAGAAAAAATCCATTTAAACATTTTAATATTTCTACCCTGGTTATTAAGCTTTCTGTCTTAGGAAAAAAAAAAATCTTAATCCGAATTACAGCTAAAATTCAATTCTGTGCATGTTTTACGTCATGATATTTTAAAATAAATAAACAAATAAATGCAGGCTGCACAAGTGAAAACTAGAGCATATTGCCACATGCTTAAACTATTGCAATTACCTCTCAAGTGAGCTCTAACTACATTTCTTGAAGAGCTGAATTTTAATTTTCAAAACTACTGCAATAGAAAATGACATGTAAAGAGTGAAAAATCACCTGCAGAGCACAGGTTAGATGATGAAGAACCAAGAGACCTGAGAAAACCTGATCCACAACAAGACCTGTGGATTAGTGCTTGATCTGGAGTGAGCAACAGAAACAGAGATAACTTTGAAAGCACAGCAAGAGCAGAAGAGCAATATCACAACCCCAGAAAAGCTCTCAGCTTCCTGCAAACATTGAAAGGAGCCGGTGTCACAGACACAGTGAGACCCAAATTTGAAATGTGTGCTCTGGGAGACTGAGCATGATCTCAGATATGATAAAAGTCAGGAGCCACCCTAGTATAGCTGGGCTACACAGCCCATATATAGGCACAGATAGAGCTGGGAACTTTGTTTCCCTGATGTTACATACGATGAAACTCTCTCCTTAAAGATGTCTGTCTTTTGACCTCACAAGCCTTTTTAGGTGTGCCAGTAAATTATATTAACTACCTTGCATGCCAGAGAAATGCATGACAACCTCTATTTTTTTCATTTAGTCTGTTTCAATGCTTAGAAAAATCTGAAACGTTAATAATCAGGATTGCTCATTAACCCATCCCCATTAACATCCAAAACTGCCATAATTCTTTTCAAAGCAGATGCAATCACTCCAGCACTGGATTTACTTTCTTATCTCCTTATATGGCTTGTAGAGTGCTCTTAATTTTATGCAGAAACACTGTGACTCCATTAGATGGGAATTTTGTTAATAAAAAGGTAATGTATAACATTATTATTTAATTTCTTTTTAACTTTCATGTTTCATTGCCAGGGGTGGAATTTCATATCTTTCAGTGATTCACTGAATAAAACAAACTTCTACGTCAAGTTCTCATGTCCAAGTTATTTTAAGTGACTCACCCCCAGGAATGAATCCACTACAAACACTGCCAAGGGGTCTAGCACTGTCCATAGTCCCATAGCTATGATAAACTTTGACAAGAAGGAAGGGAATGAGTCAAACATCTGCTGACAGCTCCATCTGATCAGGACCATGAGAAGCAGCCCAGCATTCAAGGTTAGGGGTCCCACCACAACCATGGCCAACTCTTCACTGGTGTGCAGCAAGGAGTTCTGGTAGCACAGTTCCACAGTGTGAGGGAAGAGCTGGAATCTGTAAACAAGCAAAAGAGAGTGCAATTTGTGCTCCTGAGTAAACCATTGAAAGAAGGTAGAATCACGCACGTTGAGTTGTAAAGTTGTGTCCCTGTCTGGGTCACAATGCTATGGTCAAAAACTGCATGAAGCTAGTCAGACAAATAAAACTTTCTCCTTCTCCTCCTTTCTCTGCATCCTTGGATGCCCTCTGGCTCTCAGATCACTGGGAGCACATCCAGGCTCTAGGGACTGTGCAGGAAATGCTATAGGAAGGTATTACCTCCCAGATGCACCAACATGAGCACAGGCCCCAGGAGCTCACCCATGTCTGCACAGCAGCACCTTTGGGCACTGCGCAAAGCAGAAAATGTGCAGTCGAAGACGTAGCTTTTAGTGTGCCCAAAGTGATTGGAAATGTCCCTCTTGCTGCCATGAGATGGTGGGATTTGCAAAGCTCATACCATGAGCAAGTTTGCTGGCATGGTAAGAGACAGGAACAGCTTGGCATTGTGAGCTACACACAGATGCTGAAATTTAAGGCAAAAATTTCAATCCAATTGAAGCAGCCCAAATTCTGTTCCTAACTAAAGGTGAAGTGGTTTGATTCTCACTCTGTTCCCTACTTGTGTGCGCTACCACTACATTTGGTGGGACTAGAGAGTGCTCAGCTCAGTCTCATTGTTCAGACACACAGCTACAGACTGGGATGCTGATCCAGGGCATCTTGGCTTGAGAACATTATCTAGCTGACTGCCTGGGACAGCTGTGACTAGTGGCTTTGAACATGACCACCACTCTCTCATGCATTGCTTCCTTCTGTTGAGTTTCCTTTGTTTTCACAGACTCTCGATGCTTGGCCTCCCAGAAGTTTTAGCGCCAGCTGGCCAAGCCGACAGGCTGTGCAAGGCCAGAAGTGAGAGATGGCTGGCTTTGCATTAAGATCTAGAAGACCACCTTAGCAAAACCCAGCACTGCCCAGAGTCTGCTCAGACACCCTGTTCAAATTTCAGCCAATAATCAATACCATTACCACACCAGACATAGGTCAGAGAGTTGCATGTTACTGGCTCGTACTGACTGATTCAGGTTTGTGTGATGATTTAAGGTGAATAAAAGAAAAAAAAGTTTCTGTTGGAGAAATATTTCCTTTCCTAAGCATGACTGAATCTTTTTGCTCTGTAAAACCCTTCTCTACCACACAGAAATATGCATGGGGTCAGGTATATATCACCTAGTGGACTTGTACTCCATCTTTTGGTTATTTCATGCCAGGTAATGACAAGCAATGATTTTCCTGCAACACTCTAGAGAGGTCTAATTCCTGAGCTAAAGTCAATGTATCATAGAGCTAAAATATGTCAACTCATTGCAGCACTCACAGGAAAACTGATATATCAAAGTTAAATTCTTATAAGTATTTTACTCATAGATCACATTGGTAACATGAATTATGATTTAAATGCTGCTTCAGTTTTGTGCACTCCTTAGGCATTTTGAAATACTTTATCCAAAATGATAAATTATTCTCCTGGAAGATACATAACCTGCAGAGTATCTCAGATGGGAGAGACGTAGACGTGACAGAAGATACACAAATGGGCACATCATGTTCTGAGTTTAAAGTTTACATTACTAACACCTTCACCTGATATGCACATTTGTGTATCAGATCATCTGGACTCTGGATGCAGTCCTTGTTGTCTTCGTTTCTGCAGGGATTCCTATCAGAGCTTGCATGTAGAGCTCTCAGCATGAGTCTGAGTCATCAATTCTCTTCATAGTGAAAAGGATGTGCTTTGAATCGAGCTATTTGGTGAAATATTCTGACAGAGAAAAGAGGATAGCAGGACTTACTTTGCAACAGGAACTGAGATGGTCTGGAGGAAGAGCCACTGACTCAAATAATGCAGGTAAAGTCTCAGGAACCAAAGCAAAACTACCAGCAGCATGAGCAGCCAGAAGTCCCTGGAGTGCCAGCGTGTGGCTCCCAGCTCCAAAAAGGCCGTGTATACCACAAAATGGAAACGCTCGACAACCCGCCTGGACAATTTCACTTCAGCAGCAGAACGGCAGCTAGAAATATATGGAAATAAAACAAAGAGGCATTCGTAAAAACATATAAGAAACAGCAGTTGCTGAAAGAATGCAGAGTCCTGCTGTACAGATAATGTTGCACAGGTTCTGATCACAACTTTTGATTAAACAATCCATCTGACATTAAAAAAAGGAAAAGAAATGTTTTTTCCAAGGCAGTCTAGGTGAGAGGTGGCTTCCTCCCAGAAATCATGCTGTCACTTTTATAAAGACAACAAATCACATTTAAAACTAAGTTTTTAAAAGCCTTTTCCTTTCATTTTGATTTTAATTTTTCTCACAAATTGTTCTCTGAAGAACACTTTATCACTTATTTTCCTTCTGAGAAAATGGTAAAAGAACTTGTCATATTTGTACTGAAAAGCATTAATTTTACTGAAAACCTGTGAACAGCTTTTTGGCGTTTGGGTAAGAGCACTTCAGTCAAATGTTTCCATACACAATGTGGGCTAAAACTCCTCTTTAGTTACAAGTAAAAGGGAAAATAGAAAGGAACTTGCACTGTAAAGGATTCTGCTACTGAGTGTGGTGTGGTTTTCCCTTTAAGCTAATTACTGTAGTGCTTCAAAGGAGGCGGAGGGAGGAAATGAGATGCCAATATGCAGCCTTGGCATTATGTTTCCCAGAAACTGAAGTCTCTCAGCTGATTCAAAGCTGAAAAGACAGTAGCTTCTTTGACCTTTTGAAACTTCTAACTGCTATGCTTATTTCCACTGATTTAAATGACTAAGCAGCTGAGATGCACAACTCTAGGACTGAACATGATGTCACCATGCTCAAACTGTTATTTATATTGATTAAGGCTTCTGAAAGTTCAGAAATATAAAGGTCTTTTTGTGGAAGAAAACATGCTGGCTTTTTAAAGTGCACCATGTGACTGAAGAAGAAGCGACAGACATACTTGCACTGTATTTTGTACTCTTTTAAAGAACTTTCCTGTCTACATATATTTCTTAAGTAGCTGTGTACATTTCTTTCTTCAGCAGTCACAAAGAGAACTGTGAATCGCAATAGAGAAGAAACTTAAAAGATTTCTGCATTTAGTCTAGGTTTGAATGAGAAGGAAAAACAAATCCCTGAAACTTGCCAGCCATAAGGCTGGATTTTGAGACCAGCCTTGGCATCATGTTACTCCTGATTCTCAGTGTTGAGCAGGATACACATGGAGGAGATGGCATGCTGTCAGCCAGCCCCTTTGCTCATGAGAAGGCTCAGGCTTTAGTTACATGGCTGAAGAAGGAGAGGACGAGAAGTCATCAGGGACACAGCACAAAAAAAATAGGTTTTGGGTCAATAAGGTCTCAAGTAAAATCACTGAAACTTCTCACAGAAACATCTCTTGGGCTGAGAAAGCTGATTCTTGCAGTGACTGTAGGCTGATCTGTCAGGGGTTTTGAAGGTTTTTTCAAGTTATTGTAGTCCATTTTGGTTGTGTCCTAATCAGTCACAAAGTCCTACTTTAGAGACAGGGCCACATCATGAATGACCTTCCTCATGTTGTAATTATTTTCCCACAGCAGCCTACAGGAACATCACAACATATTTCATTAACATTATGAATTCATAGTCTAGGCTTGTGTGAGAAGGAGACAAAGAAAAATGTAAAATAAGAAATATAATTGACTGTGGTATTACACTACAATAACCATGGAATTCTAAATGTTCTGAACTCTGCAGCTAGATTGCACTACACTTCCTTTCATATAAAGAGATTTTTGTCATCCTTAATAGCTTCCATCAAAATTTACTCTTAAAGCATTCACTCTTTGAGAAAAGTTAATAGGGCAGGATTAGCCACACTGTATTTTAGTTAGATCAAATTGTTTGTTTGTGCAAAAAAAAAAAAAAGGAAAAAATAATACAATCTTAGCTCATGATACTCATCTCATCCTTCATCAAACAAGCAGAATTACCTAGATGTCCCACCCAGCCTCACTCATGTCAGAAATCCACATCCTACAGGGATTACTGCCAATCTTCATCTCTGTGCCGAGAGCATGAGTAACCATGTATATTTAAAAAAAAAAAAATCTGGATTTAGCTCAACACTTCATGTAAGAATCATGTACTACTAGGTCATTTAGTCTCAATTTACTAATTGAAGCTGCCTCCAAATAAGCAACACCAGAGTGAAACATTCAATAGACGACCTGTAAAAGATTTCAAGAATATAAATCCTTCCTCTAACCGAACACACAAATGGAAAAGGAGAGCACACTGCTCAGAGCACTGAAAATATTCAGTCCTCTTTCATTCACGGCAGTCCTAGAGCACCAGAAATAATGAAAAACCTTGGTGACCAAAAAGCCATGGGTTGGGAAGGTGAGTAAACTTCTTGGTCACTGCAGCAGGACCTCGCAGTGCAATCAGTACCTTCACAGGAGTTCCAGAAAGGCACTTGCTCCAGCTCTGTCACTCATTGTATGGAAGCTGCTTCCTTATGCAGTGTGAGCACACCATACCAAGCATGGCTACGGAACTTCCCTAAGGTTTAGGCAGCAATGAAAATATTCAACATGTGCTTCCATCATTCCATTGCTCCACACACTGCTTCCACTTTCAAGAGGTAAAAAGGATGTCTTCCTCTGTGAGCTGTGTCATCTCCGCTGAGACGCTGGCTCTCTCAGCCATGGGAATCCATCTGCTCAACACACTTATAAATGAAAGTAGAGAAATACAGAATGTGCACACTTATCAAACCCAAAAGCCTTCCACTGAATGATCCTGCTTAAACCAGCAGAGCAACATCTGTGATGTCTTTCCTCAGCTGCACCTTTCCTCTGAAAAAAGCAAGAGCAGCCCAGAAACTCCACAGAAACCCAAGACTGCTGGAAGTCAAAGAAATCAAGAAAAATATGTCCATTGGGTAGAATTAAACAGCATTCATTTTTATTTTTGTAACTGCTATTATCCTTTTCAAGACTTCGTGATTTTCATCAAATGCCTTGATCATAATTTCCTACTTTTAAATGGAAATTAAACACTTTGTTGTTTAACTTGTTGGAAGTCCAGATTCCGAGTGTCACTTCTGTGCTAGGTTATACTTCCCTGTGACTGTGTAACACCTTCACATGACCACCATCAGCCAGTGGTGGACCACCATCAGAAACTGGTGGAAAATGCAGCCTACACTGCAGTGACTCAGTGAAAGTCCCAGCCCATAACTGGAATATCTTCCTTTACTTTAAAACAAATTCAGTTGGCCCCAACTTACTTGTGAGTTTCAGCAAACCGTTCCTGAGTACTCATTAATCATGCTACATGTAAGGCTGTTTACTGGTTGCAACTTCAAAACACTAGGCTTAAATGACCTCTCCCATTGACTCTTTTGAAAAATGAAGGACGGAAGAGGCAGAAACATGAAATGAAAGGCACCAAACAAGTGGAAACAGCCCCTTTAAATATTTTTAGCTGGTGTTAGTAGTAAAAGCTTGGTGGTGGAGCGACAGTGCTGGCAGATATAGTTTTCAGAAGAGATTTATATAAATTTGCTGTAGGGCAGAGCACATGAGTATTACCTTTCAAAAACAAAACAACCCCTCCACCCAGAAAAATACCAAACCTTAACCCTTGGGTGAAAACTATATAAAGTTCCAAATGAGAAGCCACTTGAGCAATGGATTTATCCATGATTCCTTGGATTACTGGTAAGTAATTTGGCTGAATGTTTTTGTTCTAGGGCATTAGTTTTGCATTTTTCTTTGGGAAATGCTGCAGTAACAAATAGCAGAGACCGAATTACCATAAAAGCAAGTCAATTATTTCTATGGAAATTGTTCAGAAGGGAAGAAACGATGCACAGATTCTCTTAAGCTGCACTTGATGATGATGACAGAAAAGTAATGGCTGATAGAAGGCAGTGTGTACTGTTGGGTGACAGCTTTGCTTCTGACAAACTATGGTGAACATTTGTATAATGCACTGCAAGGCTGGCACTTAGAAGTGATGGCGGGGTGGATCCTCAGCCGATGCAACCCTGCTTATTCCAGAGCTACACTGGTGCACACCAGCTGAGGTATTCAGGATCAATCCTGAATGTATCTATTATTTACATTGCATAAAATAAGGCAAAATAAATGTTTCTTTGTCACCCGTACAGACAGAGAAGATTTAAAGAGCAAATGCAGACACAAATTAGTTTATGCAAATTACCTTCAGGGAATCATACACAGTCCTTACAGCCTAAGAGTCAGTCCAACATGTTTACTCAGCTCACAAATAAAAAAGACCCCTCCCCCCCCCACCCTAAATAGTTGGTATTTAAACTTAGTGCTAAGTCCTTTAGGGCTTATCAACAGAAATAAAGATGCAGGAAATGCTGCCCAGTGTTACTACAATGAAATGTTATCACTTTCAGGGTAAAATCACACCTGTATCTGAAGGCACATCTAAAATTAGTACATTAATACATGCAACCCTTCAAATGGAAACCAGTTCAAAGCACCACTGATGAAGCATGAGGCAGAAAGGGAATATGGTTCATTCCATTGTGCACAACAGATATATATATATAAACCGCATAGTTTTATTATCATTAGGAGGATTTTATTATTATTCCCTCTGCATAATATTTTTCCTTTTCAAAGCTCGTACTGCATTGCAAAGAAATAGTCTTTATCACAGGCTGTATGGTGATGACACAAATGACTTTGCCCAATAAGCCAACAGCAGAGCTGCGAACCAAGCTCTGCTGAGTTACAGTCCATTATTCTATCCATTGGATTCCTAATAAAATATTACTTTTTTGTTTATTTGTATGCAAAGTGAATATAACCAGGGAGAGCATTTGCCAACAATGGAGACACTGTTTTTCCCTAGCTCTTTCCAGGACACACCTATGCTTCATATTCTTCAGTTTGCAAGCAACCAAGAAAGCAGGTATCACAAACAGTTACAAGGGCTACCCAGGGGCTATCTGCTGTCAGAGAGGTGATAAAATGACAAAATGTCCTGAGGGGACATTAGGTAGTTCCTTAACATAAAAATGTTCATAGGAGAATTTGACCTACAGCTTACTAAAAAACCCAAAGTCATGGTACAGAAGAAATATTGAAAATCATGGCACATTTATTTTTCAGGTGCAGCTGTGGTGGAAAAAGAAACTGCCAGAAGCAGCAAAATCCAAAATCCAAAAGCAAGGCTTTTAGGAATTAAACATTCTTGCAAAACAGAGAAAAAGAGTAATCCAATAACTGCAATTGGTTTGGTTTATTGCAAAGAACATGACACAGGTACATGACTGCAACTGTAAATTCACATGCTGCCCCACCAAGCTGGGTAGGAAGACACTTATGGTGGCTGTGCTCCTTCCAAGGTACAGGCTGTGCCAGCTCATGGGAGATGGCCAGCAAGCAGTAAACTCTGGATCAGCAACAGCTTAGGTGTGTTTACATTACAGGCATAGCCAGGAGCCAGAACAAACACACCAGCTGAACTTTTCCCACAACACACTCATGGGGTTATGTGCTGGCACAGCTGTAGCCTTGGAGGAACCACTATGTTCTTCCATATGGGGGGAGGGGGAGGGTGAGGGAGGGAACTCTGGGTCAATGGACCAAGAAATATTCGCTAAAGAGGAAGGGAAGAAAGTGCTGACAGCTTCATATTCCTCTGGATATAACTGTGTTAGCCTGAAGATGGTGGACAGTCAGCTTTCACTATAAAAGAGTTTATGACAACAGAAAATTGGCAAAGAACAGCAGATTCATGTCCTCAGCAGTCCCTTTACCCATCAGCATTAGACTGGCAGAGGAGCCCATCTCCAGACTTTAGCTAACTAAGAATTTCCTAAGGGAATTAACTGAGACATTCACAAGAAGAGATTTCTTACCCAGCTGGGGAAGAAAGCATTGGACGAAGAAAGAATCACAAAATTTAAGCAGAGTGGCAATAGTGCTGGAGGACAGTGTGGTTCCTTGTAGAAAGCTGGCAAAGCTTTGCACATTTCAGCTTTGAGCAGCATCTGACAATGACAAAGCAAAAATGGCAAAAATCAAAATTATTATCATCATGGCTGCAGTTTAGGTAAGCAAATAAAACTTTGCCTATTTCATGCTTAACTGCATTTTCAAGAGCTTAGTGGCTTGGCAAAACAGTCTGGAAATCTTACAGGAACAGACTGCTAAAATATTCCAGTCTGGTTGCTTCCAGCTCTGGATGGGTACAAACATGAAGTGAGGAAACTCGAGTGCAGCTTTCAGAAGTTTTAAGCAGCTCTGGTTTTTATTTCATTGTAGAAAGGAACAAAAGGCAGTAGACAGCCTCTGTTATTCATCCTCATGACATGACTAAGCCAGTCAAGAAGCAAAAGGAAGCATGTAACTCCTCCCCTACTTATAGCCTTCTGACTGCTTTAAGTAAATAAGACGACAGTGAATGAATGAGAAAAAGGCACAAACCACACAGGGGTGGATGCAAGATGTCAGAGGAGGTATAGATCTCAAAAAACACAGCAGTATCTGTAAAGCTGTTCACCCAGTAATTAATGCTGAATGCTCAACCTTGTTCATGAGCAATAAAACAGCCTTTAGAACCTGGAGAAGAAGTTTACAGGGTCACATTCAAGCTCATCTCAGTTAAAAATGACATGGAAAACTACAGGAAGTGAAATGTTAGACTTAAAACATCTATGGACATTTAGGAGAATCAAGATTTAAAACTTCTTGTTTATGTTAATAGGAGCATTGTACCCTATCCAGAAGAAAAGAAATACATATATATTTTTAGGTAGTACTTGTGCCTAAGCTGGGAGAGTCCCCTGTACCTGATGTGTGGAACAGTTTCTACCTTGACACAGAAAACATCCCCAAGGACATTTGCTCTGTCTGGAGGAAAAATGCAATCTTCCTCCTGACCAAATACATATCTACTTCTGAGAGCCACTAAACACTCAAACACCATCTGTGAGCTGTGCATTCATCTGTAACACACCAATTTAGCTGGCAGGCCATTGGGAAACAAGACTCTGAAGTTGCCAAGTTAAAATGGCAATCCAGTACCAGTTGAAACTCCACCAAGCAAACAGGTGAGATGACCAACAAACATTGCAGCAGAGAGAGATGAAGCTTCAAAATAAGAAACAGCCTTGTGGAGTGGATTTAAAAAAAAAAAAAAAAAAAAAAAAATAAAGGGGGGAGGGGGGGAAGGGAAAGGCACAGCTTTGATCTTTTCCATCCTGTACTTAATTAGCAGCAGCATCACGCTAGGAACATGGGTCTGTACAGCTGGAGACAAACAGCCACCTTCCTTCAGTGACAACCAACAGACTGGCGGCTGCTGTGGGCAGAGCAGGCAGAAGACACACAGCACATCATGATCCTCCATTTCGGAAAGACCTTTTTCTGTCTGGCCATACAGCAATTAAACTTCACCTTATACAAACACAGACAAGCCACAAGTCAAAGCCCTTTGACTTCTATCTGGTGTTCACAGCAAAGGGCTGAAACAAAAATTGAATTCCTGCCTGCTTACATTGCTTCCCTTGCCACAATTTAATTGTATGTGTGTGTAAGTGCTGGAGTTAGGATGTCAATTGTGAAACCAAATGCACCATTTCATTCTCGTGCAGATTTATAATACTTATGCACCATAGGAATAGGTGGGTGTAAAGATAAAAAGAAAAAAAGTGAATTTATATGTATAAGCTTGTAGGTAAAAATGCATCTAAAACACCGTTAGTGTTATTCCAGTCAGATCTCCAGAAGCTTCTGTACTGACCTGACAAAAATGACTTTTTCTTTTTCATAGCAAATTTACAAGGAAGAACTAGGCAGAAAAAAATGGCTGGAGTCTATGGGAACAATGGAACATGTATTTAGAGAAATCCTGACATTGGAAATTATTTTTTTACTCTATAGCAATTTGATTTTTTTTAATTTTCATTACTTTGTGCAGCAATGTGTCCATGAACAGAAGTGTTTGACTCAGGAATAGCAATCCATGAAGAGAATGAAGTATGACGTGACCCAGGTAACATCAATTAGAATACAGTAAAAAATAAATCCTTGTAGATTTAAACAAGGCCAGACAAGACAATTCATGACACTACAACAAAAATATAATACATTAAAAAAAGAAATCTCACAAACAGAAAATTGCCTGAAATGTTTAGAGTAATTATGAGGCAGACATTTTGCAAAGCTAGCTGTAACAATTTTGGAAGAACTCTTCTTCGTGGTTTGATGAAAGAGAACAATCTCAGGTTTGAGCAGATGACTGATGCTATAACACTGCATAATAAAAAAAAATGGTTTTGCTTTAATATAACGTGTTTTCTCAAAGAAGTAAACCCAAGTTAGTCCAGCTTAATTAAATCTTTAAGAGCCTTAAAAAAGAAAGGACTTATGTGCATGTGCAGAATAGTCTAGGACAGTATTATATTTAAAACACCATTAACCAGTTATCTCAGAAAACTGAGATACTGTACAGATACCATAAATTCAATTACATTATGAAAAACACAGTTATAGGAAATGTTAAACTGAAATATTTTGAAAAGATCTTTGTAAACACCACTGAAATTATGGTGGAAATTATCCATACAATTTAGTCAAACAAAATGCATACAAAATAATGGTATTAACTTTTTGCTTTCAGTTTAATGCTGTGTTATTATATTTGCTGCCTATTTTAGAAAGTAATTTGTGTTGATGGCTCGGGAGAAAAACCAAGCATTAAAGAACTAATTTAATTCCTTCTGAGCTATGTTCAATTCAAAAATATTTCTTTCAGAATGTCCCAGTACTGCAGAATCTGACTAGAAATCCACCTTGAACTATGTGCACTTTGACTAACTCTCTGCCCAAGGCAAAATGATCCTGCATTCAGCAGGGTTTTATCCCGGTCTTCTAAAGGACTTATACAGAATGTACCTGATATAACTGGACCAGAATGTCAACCATGATAGAAATTATGATCAAGACATGGAGGATACATAATGAGAACCTTATCCATTTTACAGTGGGCTGCTATTGGTGGGGGAGTACCTTTAGGGGGTTGTTTACAGAAATCAGGTCTTCCGCCTTTAAGAAAAATAGAGAAAGAAAAAGAAAGAAAGGAAAAGAAAGAAAGAAAACTGTGTAATTCCTTGTGTGGTGCTCTCCTTCCTGCTTGTTATACTGTACGACACAACAGATACTAGTTTTGTTTAAGGTGTTCAGGTAGTGTTATAATAGGCTGCCTGGCTGCCTTTGGAAAGAAATTTCACAAATTTTCCTTCAGTGTGAAGACATGGCTTTATTCCTCTGGTTCCACAGTATAAAACAGAAATTTAAAAATTGCTACAGCTTGTTTCTCAAAAAATCAATGTGCGATTGCTAGCTGCACTGGGAGTTTGAGGGATATCCTCTTATCAGAGGCAATCTCTAGATAACATACTTCCCTCTATTGCCTATAGCTGCATGTAGGACATAGCAAGACAAATGCCAGCTTCCTTTTCTGTTGGTGTCATCTATTGATCCAGTGAAATGCTCTTCATCTGAAACTTTCTTCCCAAAGGGGACATTTGCTATGAGAAGCAAAGCTTTCTGCCTGATGCTACAAAGTCCTAAAACTTTCTGCTAATTACTGAACAGGACCATAGTAATACACATCTCTAAAAGCGTAAAAAACCAAACCAAACCAAAACAAATCACCAAAAATCAACAAAACAAGCTCAAATGAGGCAGATGCCACCCTTTTCCAGTTAGAAATGTTGCTTTGCAATACAAAAAATGCAATACAATAAGCTCATTATGAGTTTTCTGTGTGCTTTAGATAAAAATGCTCTCTGAGTCTGTTTTCCTTTGGGTGCATTTCCTCTCAGACACATTCAGAACTCCTATCCCATATGTGACTAAGTGACTCCAGTTTCTGCCAAAACACAAAACAGTGTCACTGTGAGAAACAACAGTATCAGAGAATAACAAGAAGCAGAGTGGTGAGTAAAGGATGCTGGGGTACAAAAACGACACTAAGCCTACAAAAAAACATCCCAGCAAAAAAAACCCCAGCTACGTTTGTGCATCTACAGAGAGAGGAGAGAGAGAGATAGCATAGTGTGTTGGCCTAAGACACCAGCACCACCAGAAAAAGCTTTATCTAACAAGAGAGCAGAAAATTAAGATGTAGAAAAGAGACATTCCTTTCAGAATAAAAACTGATTTGTAAAAATGGATAGCTAATCAACATCCATGTGGATCTTCGCAGCTCCAAAGAGGTTTTGGTACGGCCCCTATACAACTTCAATCAATTCATAAGACTAAAAAAGAACAACCAAGAGAAGTATTTATAATGAAAATAATCTCACCAGCACTGGAATATTTTGGACTTGACATCCCCAACCAGAAGAATGTTTTGCTCAAGAGTAAAGGAGGGGCACACACTTCACAGCTGTTGATAAGCTTGTTCCTTCAGTTCAAATATAAAGAGGTATCACACCACTTATCCCTCCACACACAATTTCTAAAAAGCAAACATTTAAAAGGCACTCAGTTGTGAGACTTCACTCGTACAATAAGGATTTTCAGTAACAGGGGAACTGACTTTCTAGTAGGTCAGGACTGAGCGTTTCTCTCTGTGGGGGCAGCGAGGTACTTCGCTTCTACAGCTCTTGGCCAACAGGTTCAGAAGCTACTAGAGAAGACTGACAGACAGTCTTACTGCATATACCTTGCCTTCCTAAGGTACCTGACTGAGAAATAAACTCCAGTGTTCATTAGACCAAAGCCTCCAAAACAGAAGAATAATGCATTTGGGCAGAACAAAAGACTTGTTATTTTGCTGTCTCTGATAAACAACAGTTGGCAGGTATTGAACTTACCATGCAAATTAACTTCTCTGTTTGTTTGGTTTGGGTTTTCTTTTCCTGTGTATATTAGTCTGAAAGTGTATTTGTAAATAATACTCTCTGTTGAATGAATTTTTTTTTTTTTTAACTCATGGAAAATATTATTTTTAACTCTTTTTACAAAGATATTTTTGTTAAAAAAAAAAAAAAATCTTCTTTTTCTTGGAACCCCTAGATTTTTCATCCAAAATACCTGAAAGATATACTACAGTTTTTCAAAGAGCCAGATTCCTCCAGACAGTAAAGGCAAGAAACACTAAAATAACCTTCAGGAGTCACCACAGAGGTGATTCTGAATCTAGGCTTTAGTTTCCTCTGCTGAAAGGCTGGATTACTGGGGGAAGAACAGGGGGGCAATCAGTTTGCCAATCAGCCTTAACAGTTATTAATTTTCTACCCTTCAATCTACAACAGAGACAATCACAATCACAACCCTAGAGGACAAAATCCCATTATCTTTGACTCATAAGGTTTCCCAATACTGGTCTGAATTCAGACAAGATTTCACTGGCTTGTAGTACACAGTACTCCTCTGATTCCATGCAATTCATAACTCATTCGAATAGAAGCACCTACAAAACAGTCATATCTTCCTCAGCTGGAAAAACCTACCCTTGTCAAAACTCAGTGTGACAGACTGACAGGGCTATGGGGCTGATGCTCTTTCCCGCTCCTATAGCTCTTGATAGGATGTGTGTAGCAGGATCTTTATTACTCCTTCCTTCCTACCTAGAGCTTTTTATTTAGTTGCAAAGCCTAATAACCACATGCATTTATAGAGTGTTATTTTTGTTCAGCTAAGTAGCCTGCTCACCTTCCTATGAATTCCCTTAAGTTTGGTAGCAACGTACAGATGCAAAAGCCTCAACAAGTCAAGGGGGCAGTCAGGGTGAGATTTCCAAAGATCTCAAAAGAATCCAGCTGATGAAATGCAACCAGAAAGAGCACTGTGGTTACCAGATACAGACTACTCTGAAAACCTCTTCTTCAGTTCAGACAATAATTCTCTTGCAGGTTCTCTGCATTTTATAACCTCTTTTTCATGCTTAGTATGTAGCTTTAATAACCTTTATTTCATTAAAGATCAGCCTAAAACTTATGTGATCCACAGTGCATCAGAACTTATATTTACATTGAAATTTTAATTTTCAAATCTACTATCATGATGATGGTGTTTCAGTTGTGTAGCCTTAATATTTTTTTTAAAACACTTCACTATTTTTTATTTTGCCTCTGTTTTAACCTGAAGGCATATTGGTTCAGGTCGTATTTGATGTTATTCTTTCAGCTTAAAGATTTCAAATCATCACAAAAAAAGAGAGACAGAAGGTTTTGGTGGTTTAGTTGTTGTGTTGCGTGGGGTTTTTTGTCTGCTTGTTAAATTGTTTTTGCTTGCTGTGCTCAAGGTTTGAAGGTAAAATTTACAAAGACAATGCTTTTTGACAGTGAACCTTCTGCTACATTTTTAGAAGCACTCAGCAAATTCCAGCAGCGGGTTTCTAGACACAAAAGACAAATACAACCACTCCGTGATTTAGATTGGCTTTCTGTTTGTGGGTCATGAGACTCACTGCTGAGCATGTCAGAAGTTGGCTGTGGCATTTAATGAAAGTTGTCAGCAACTTCATAGTTCCCATAGCAAAAGAAAGAGTGTGCTCTGGCTTTGGTTTTGGGGCATGGGTTGTTGGGGGTTTTTTTCTCCCTTTCTTTTGGATCTTTGATTGGAATCTGGGACTGGAGTTAGTGGATAAACTCAGTTACTGCTAAAGAATCAAATTAAAAGCATGGAACAAGCGGATGCTTTGAAAAACATTGAATTGCATAGGTTTCCTTTTTTCAGAGACATTCAAAATAAATATTAAATTTCCCTTAAATTTGAAAGTTTAGAGTCACTCATGAAATTAGGAACAATAATCATACTCTATTATGCCCTGTCTCATGTGTGTCTCGAGAGGGCTGTGACTTGTCGTAGCATGAAGGAACCTAGAAAAATGATTACTTGCTGCTTCAAACAGAAGATGCATAGCTCAGATGCTCATTAATGAGGCAAAGGAAAATTAATTGACATGTCTAATAGTTCTTTTAATATAGCCTCTAAGCCTTGATGTGTCAATTGTCAAATTACCCCTGGCGTTCTTTCTTTGTCTCAGTGATCTTGTGTCGCATTACTGGGAGAGAAAATTAACATTACTTTCCTTGGCCTCTCAAAGCATACTTTCTGGCCAAGGGTGTCAGACCTCCAGAAAAATGAGATGCATGCAGGCCAGCTGCATTAACCTCTTTCCAGATCAGGTCTAACCTCCCAGACTACAGAACTGCAGCTTTGTGACTGCTCTGTGTCAATGATGCACCTTTCCTGGGGCATACAGTGGTTAAAAAACCCACAAGCTTTGAAAGCCTAAATACATCAGCCCTTCTACATATCCTCGCCACTCTTGTGCACTCCTTTGACTTAGGTTAGAGTTCTTTTCAGCAAGCCAGGATCCTCTCTGCCTCTGCTTCCCCAGCAATGGTCTATCCTTGGAAAGAGACAGCCTCTTCCACCCTACAACAGGCTTTCATGCTTGCTCCAACATAGGCAGTGAAAGATCATTCCTTTTAGAGGTTCCAGTCTTTGCACATTATTATCACCCAATCCAGGCTGGAAAAAGCTGTTTCCAATCATTTGCCTGTTAGTCAACTCTCTGCATGACAGCAAATCCTTTGATCAAGACTGTTATACTGTGTATATTAAACTCATCTAAGTTTATGTAATGGAACTTTATAATTGTTTCTGCTATTTCATCACTTGGTGTTTCTGTCCTACGTGAAGTCAGGAATAAAAGGAAACACAGAGAAGGCATATGGGTCATATATTGCATCTGCTGTTTGTAGTCCAGGACAAAAGTCCATGGGATTCCCAAAATTAAACAGCATCTGAGAACTTCATATTGGCAAATTCTTTAAGCCGTAATTCCAGAAACTGAAGAAATCCTGATTTCAATGTGATTTGTTTGGGGCTGGTTTTTCATATGAAGATTAAGTGATTTGTTTCAGAAATTAGCCCCTTAGCAGATCATAGCAATAAATCTCCTAATACAGAGCCATACTGGAAAATGCTGCTCTTTGTGCAGAATGAAAATCACTGCAAAACACTGTATCAGATCTTTATGATTCTGTGAAAAAAAAAAATTAATCAAAAATCATTAAGATATTTTTCATTCTAGAATAAACATTCTTTGCCATTCTGCTTAGGGTATTCATATCCTTGGGCTTTCTTATAAGAAGCAGATTTGCACATGCTGCAGAGTACAAACACACTCAATCCAATAGTTAAGAAAGTACTACAGAAGTACCGTCCCACAGAGCTGCAAGTGTGCAGAAAGCCCAAGAGTAACAGATTTCTTGCACGTTTGAAGGATGTTAGTCCACACACAATAGATTTAGCATGTCTCAGGCACAGAGGAGTCCCTCCTCATGTGCTGTAGAGCAAGACTGTGCAGCCAAAGGCATGCATCTGGAATTTCCACATGGGCTATCAGAGATCCAGACATCTTGAACAAATGTTGGAAGTCTACAGCTTTCACCCAGGCCCAAAAGGAAGAATCTGGGAAAAGCCAGGTTCTATGAAGCTGGGTGAGAAATTAACATAAAATTCAGTAACATTTCTCTGAATGTCTTTCTATTGCGTGATAATTTTTGAATAATCCAACCAATCAGCACTAAAAAATCAGGAAATACCATAGCTATCATTGTCCTGAACACTATTGATTTTGACAGAAACTGAAACAAGAAAGCAGGGAATATACAGGAGAATGGGCAGAAATGGCAGAGAGGGAGTTTGCAAGCACAAATAAAGGCATGTAAAAACCATCCATGTTAAGCAGAAGGAGCGTGAAGGTCTGTACCTATAACATTTTTCCATCGCAACAAGAATACAATAAGGATGCTGAGGCACAGACAGCAAGAATATTTTCTGAGATAAAGCAAGCCAGTAACAAGCTGGGGAAATGTCCTTTTTGTTCATTTGTTCTTCTTTCATGCAAAATCTAATTCTTTTTTGCTGAGATGTGGGAGTTACACAAGGTGTTTGCCAATGTAGGCAAAGAAAACCTTATTTCATGGTGCATGAGACCTCACCTTAACTAATACATGAAGGTCTCTCAGAAGTTTTTAATTGCAGAACAGAGATGCATGAGGAGTAGCTTCCCCTTCATGTGAAGGTCTCCAAAAGACCACTCTGACCCAAAACTGGGATGAAAGTGTTGAAAACAAAAAAGTTCATTTACTGATATTTTGGTTAGTGAAAGGACCTGTTTTGATAATTTAAAGTGGCTTGAAATTATTCTGACCTTTTCAATAGAAAATTAACCCATCTTATACATTAAAATGTGGGGGGTAAAAAGTAATTTCAAACAAATGTTTTTTTCAAAATAACAAGATGGAATATTTCAAGAGTCTCCAAATTTTGTTTCAATTATCCTTTCCCACAATTTCATTTTTTGAAAGTCACAATTTTCCAGTGCAAATCACTTTGTCAAAAAAACCCTCTCAACCACGGCAGTAATACCACACATTCTTGATTCTGATGGGGTCATATGGTTGCTTCATTTCAGTGGGTAGCTTGAGACAGGCTGTAAAATACTGGCATCTCACCCATTCTGGCACTGTTCTGGCAAGTGTTGTGACAGATCACACAGGGCACTGAGATTGCACTCATAGTGAGAAGTGCAAATTGAAAATATATCTTCCACTGTGTGTGACCCAAAGGATCTGGGGACCGATCTTGTGCTGAGAGACTGCGCTGTGCTCTGGTTTGGACAAAGGGCTGCCAGAAGCTATGTGGAAGGACAGGGAAATGCTTGGCAAATCCCTGGCAGAGAAGAGAAGAGCTCCACACTGAGCAAATCACCCCTGGTATGCCACTGAAAGGCAAACCCAAGTTTTCACTACACAAATAGAGCAGCTAAAAGGTGGTTGTGGATCTGTCTAACCAGTAAACAGTGAAGTACTGAAAACCCTGGTCAGCTGTCTTCAGTGGGCTTTGGAAATATTTTTCTCACAAATCTTCCTTTCCTCCTTAGTAGCAAATAAGCTGGGACTCAATTGTAGACAAGGGCTTCGTACAGAGACTTGAACAATAAACTGGTTAGATTCATTAGGAGCAGAGTGGAATGACACAATGTTGGAAATATAAGCAGCCAGCCTATGGGACCAGCTTGGTTACAGAAGCATCCACCACTAGTCTGTTTAAATTCAGAATGCCAAAGGTAAGGAATGCTTGCTGTGAGCTACAGCTACTTGGGCTCTCTCACTGTAAATATGAACAAATCAGACATACATTGCTTTTCACACTTCCTTTCTGTAAACAGCACATACTTCCTCTTGTAAACAGTGCAACTAAACTCCAGTTTCTCAGCTGACATTACTGCCCTGCTGAAGCCAGCAGACTTCAAAGCTAATTCACACTCTCAAAGTATCTGATCTGTTTTCATTTTGCTTATTTTCTTCATAAGCACTCGATGCTTTTTATTCCACCACTACTTCTGAAGATTTTAGAATTAATAGTATGCTATCTTTCTAGTGCTGTGTAAGTACTAAAGCAATACATTGCTTTTATCAGAATTATCAATTCTGATATGTCAGTAGTAGGGCAAGCAACGAAAGGGCTCTTCCAAGTACAAATCTATTTATTTGCCACTTTTCTTGTGTGCATTCTCATCCCTGAACAAAAGTCATCTTTACTGGGTGAAAACACACACTCTGTAGTCTTTTCTTGGAGACTTCTAATGAACACATGGTGTGAAGGTGTGCTCTGAGTCCAAGACTCTTACATTATCCAGACCAGCAGACTCAGACCCAGCAGGAAAGAAGGCAACACTCAGTAAACCTGGTTCATGTGGAGGCTGCAACTTTATTAAATGTAAACCACATTATGGGCTTATTTAAATTAATGGTCACAGTGGGTGCTCAACACCTCTGAAAGACTCTGCACTAGGGCCAGCTATAAAATTTTCCATCGAGACTCCTGTGTGAAGGGGAGCTGAGACTTCTGACTAGTAGTGCTTGCCAGAAAACTGCCTTTCTGTGGGAATTTTTTTCTTGATAAAATGTTCAGATTTTGGGGCTGGAAACATTGAACTTTTCCCCCCCCAGCAGTCCCTCTCATCAGAATCAGTAACCAGCTGTTCATTTGCACAAGGCCACGTGCTGTGTGAGGCGTTCTTGCCAGATCACCTCATTTGGATACACCAGAGTCCCATGTACCAACTTGCAATGCAAGGGCTGACAGATCACACTGGACATGGACATGCACACAGCCAACCTCAGGAGCCTCGGTTTCCAAGGAGTGGGGGAGATCAGGCCTGAGTGCCATCCCCTACACCCTACACCCACTCCAGCTCCACTCAGTTCTCCACCAAAGAAACCCAGGAGGACAGGGAGGGTAGGAGACCCCCTCTCGTCCCACCTTGGTCAAGAGGACCAGAAGACAGGGACCACAGAGGGTGTCATGGGACCTGCCTCTGTCACAGTGGGCATGCAACCAAGTGACCACTTGTCTGAACCAAGTCACTTAATTCTTCTGGAGTGGATGTTTCAGCATTGTTAAAAAGATACTGTTTTCTAAGGAGGTGGGGAAATCCCTAAATTTCATTAGCAAATTAGGACTGTTAGGAATGGCTAAGGGAAAGAAATAAGTAGTTGAACAGCAACTCACAATGCTTATGGACAGTGAAAATCTCTACAAAATACTCAGCTGAAAACCAAATGAGACCCTTTGCTGGTTAAATAACAAGAGCACTGTATTATAATTCGCTCTTGCAAGAAATAGAAACATCTTAACTGAGTCAATGGTGATTTTCTGCATTATTGTAATACTTAAAGTGTCATTGTTCAATGATTGGTTTCAGCTTATAAAAATAAATTTCAGACTTTTAAACATTCAAACCAATAAAACTACATGGAGAGAATGTCTGTCATTGAAATAAAAATTATCCCAAATATAGAGCTAGAGCATCATTTGTAAAAATAACAGAAATATTGCTGAGACATTTTAATAGCAAATAAATAAATATGGGAAGATCATGAAACTGTGGCAACTAGAAGTTTAAGATACTAATTAGAAACTAAAGAAATTAAAATAAAGAATCACATAAATTAGCACATTGAGCGGTATCAAAAACAAATATGTTTATATCAAAATACTTGTATCAATATACATTTATGCTTTCACATTTTGTATAACCCCCAATTTTATAGGTGAAAAAGAGAAAAAATATTGAGGATGACCTGGGATCACCTAAAGAAAAGTCTTTTGAGTTGAGGTATTTTATTTTCCTATTTCTGTTCATTTACAATGACAAGATAATGATTCACAGAATCACTGATAAACAGCAACTGTGTCCTTTTTTATTTGCTTCCTAACACTCCTGGAAAGCTTTATAGTAAACAATTTAGAAGATAATGAAAGGTAAAACTTCCATCTGAAAAGGTTTGATTCAACAAAATTATTGGGACAATCACTTAGGTTAAGTGCTTAGCCCAGAGGGCAGTATAAAATTTCATCAAAATTCAAACCATGCATAAATGATCTCAAACTGCAGTGTCTATTTGTACCACACAACATGTTAGTCACATTTTTCACTGAAGATTGAAAGTAATGATGAAGCAACTGATAAGGATGAAAGACTGAATATGTGCTATGCCACCCATGTATAATTCAGTTAGTGGCAAACATGGATTAGAAAGTATCCTGCAACAGCATGTGTTTTTCAACTGCCTGAGAAAAACTGTGAACCGTTAACAAGGGAAAGGGGACAGAAATGAAACCAAAAATATTTCCCACAAAAATAACACACAAATTAGCCAGGTAAAGAAGAGAGAGTTATTAAATCAGTGGGTCAGGGATTCAAAGACAATGAGAAATGCAAATATGGATCAAAAGAATATTACAATTTTATATCTTTTAGGTTTGGTGTTTTCTTAAAAAAAAAAAAAAAAAAAAAAAAAAAAAAAAAAAATATTGCTGGCTCTTTTAAATCCAGAGAAAAAAGCAGTGGCAGTTGGAGTGAAAATGGTGTCATTTTTCTAAAGCTGAAATCTTCAAATTTTGATGAATAAAATATAAAGAAAACTTCAGTGCAAAGTATCCATTTAGAGTGCAAAATACTGTCCTCAACCTCTAGGAAGAAATAATCACAGTGGAAAAAAAAACTTTACACTCCTTTTTCTAGTTGAAAGCTATGATTTTGTCATTTTGGAGAGAAGCTTTGAGTTAAGGATTAAGAAAAAGGTCTGTGATTTTTCATTTTAATGCTAAACAAAGACAGAATCTTTAGCTGATGACAGCCAGTGAAAAAGAATAACAGCTATGGTACATAATGTTATTTATCAGCTGATTATGGATCACTCCACTGACTGTATCAGCTATACTCAGACACCTGCTGCAGATTTTGTCTGAACTATTAGAATCAGCTCCATGCAATTACACTGACCTTCGGCTGAAGTTCTGTGGTTGCTAAATGGTGAGTCCAAATTCCTTGTTTTGTTATTCTATAAGCACCTAAGGTGCTGGACGAACAAATAAAATTGTCAAGTCATGCTTCAGAGAGATTGTATTGTAGCAATGAAACTGCACAGTGGAGGATTAAACACAAACCTAAGCTGAAAACCATGTACAGGGCTGTGTTTTTGTACAGAAACATGTTAGTCTCAGCAGATTCAGGTTATCATCACTCCAAGCAGAGCTAGATGTTAATGATTTGTACCTGCCTTTTTGGGGAGGATGGGATTAGAGGCAAAACTTCACAGATATTCTGAGGAGTTACCTCTGAGTCATGGGTTAAAGCTGCACATGGAAGTAGCGGCAAGGGCAGATGAGAGCCGATATCCGTGGTAGAAGGGTAACATCAGCAGAAGAGATGCCACTGAAAAGTGAAGGGAGGCTAAGTGATAGAGGACCTTACAAATGACTGGGAAAGATTATAGTATGACAGATGCCTCCAATGATAGCTAATTTAAATGCCATTAGGTGCATTATATTTCACATGCAGACAGTCTACAGGGTGATGGAAAACGTTACAGGAGGTTAGCATGAAAGTTTATGCTTCAGTCAAAGCAAATTGTTATCACTTCACTGGAAATGGCACTTGAACAGCTTACCTCAGCTGAGGATCTGCCCCTCTGTGTTACTGCAGCATTTGCTGTCTAGCAAAACACTCAGAGCAGATGCTAAAGGTGGTGGAACTTAAGCAAGTTTCTGCTGACTCATTGTCCCCAAAAGAAAAAATATAAAAAAGTTACAGAAAGTTCCAAGCATCGTATAGTATTTTTAGTTTATTTTACTTTTCTACACTTCCTGATTTTTTCCATGTGGGTAATATTAAAAAGAACATTTTTCCCAATTAGCACTTTTACGTATTTTACATTTAGTGTATTGTTGCTATTCTTCCAATGAAGTCCAGGAAAATGGCAGAATGAAGCCTGGAGTTATGTTATTTTGAGCTGATTTCCCTGTTACATTACTAAACAGTTTGATGTATCATGTCACTAGTAGCACTATTCTCTCTTGTCTTCCCCCATTTAATGAAAATCTGTGAAATAAATGCTATAAGGCAGTACTGCTGGCATGACAAATTCCAAGCCAATAAGTCTTGCAGTTGCCAAGATGTAAGCTCTGAAACTTGGCATTTGGCATTCAGAACTAGATAACCTTACTATAGTAACTACATTCACTGTATCTACAAGAGGGATGAATAAATCAACAATAATTGAACTACTAAAAGTGTCTAATTTCCAGAGTAGTGCTTCAAGCAACAACTGAAATTAAAAAACTGTTAAAACACAGCTACATACCCATACAATCTTGTCATGAATGCACTGAAGCAAAGGTTAACAAAAAAGAATGAATATGCATTCTTTCCTAAAAGTAGCGTTCCTTGATCTACAGTAGTGATGAACTGTATAAATGTCAGGTCCCGTCCAAGTCCCACAGAGCCTGGCATTCCCAGTAGCAAGAATTTTTTATTGTTCCTGTAACATTACTCAAAGTAGGGAAAAGGCTATTCCTGCTGCATGTGGAATGCAGTCCCTATTCTTGAAGCCTGGCAGTGTTTCCAAAGTTAGCAATGATCATAAACCCTTGAAATATTGTTGGTATCTCCAGGGCCTGATCCAAAGCCCAGTGAAGGCAAATGGGAAGATTCCACATGGCCACAGTTTTGTGTGGGCCAGGCTTACAATATTACTTCCCTTGCCACTTGATTTCATAGTTCAGAATTTCTCACGTTGTCCAAGCCATACCTCATTGAATTTGCCATCCACACATCTTTTCTTCCACTGTTAATTTTTGTTAGAAAAATGCAGGTCTGGAAATCTTTAGGAAAATAACTAGCACAGTAGGTTAAATGGACTCAGTGCTTTAGAGAAACAGGATAGTCTAATAAATAGAGCTTTTAATGTAGCACGTTTCCACGCTAATACACAGGAGAGAACCTACCACTGGGACACCAGCCTGCTGTACGCCGCTTTGAAAACTGTCTCCTAGAATTAATTCAGACTGATTAGCATAGCATGGATGCGTTCACCTGGGGAACTAACTAAAAATAATAGCCAATTTACAAATGAACTAGAGTAGGCTTTTTAATCTCCCATGACTCCACAGATCGGTGGCAGCACACTACAGAGTCACATCTCTGTGACTGCCACACAGCTGGCGTTAAGCTCTTGGGGATACACAATCAAAAGGAATTGCTGGAAGGCAGTGAGATGCTGGCTGGAGTCATTCCTTGGGCCAGTGTTTGGACAGTCCTGCTATGATGATAATATCAGTCTTAGGGGCTGATTAAAGATACCAAGGAAGCATATTTCCATCTAAAGCCACTAGACGACCATTTGATTTCCAGGATCAGTTACTGGCTTTCTTTCAGGACCACAAATCTAGAAATCCAGTATTTATTCAGTGTTAATCTTCAGGAAAAAAATATAGGCATTCTGGGTTTTAAACCTTTAATTTATCATACCAGGGTTTTTTCTGAAAGATTAGGCATAAGAGAGACACTACCACCTTGGAGATGCTGGTTCTTATAACTATCCCAAGGAAAACCAGGAAGTGTTTTTATGTGTTTATGTATATAAGGCATGTACAGATAAGGAAGTGTTTCTCCAGATGCACTGTGCATGATAGCGAAATGCATGATAAACTGGATTGAATACACATCTTTCACCCTATGACATTTTGTAGGTCAAACTCTGTATCTGGTGTATGTATTTTAAGCCAGAGAGAGAAAGGCATATTCTAAGAGACAAGAGATTCCTTTTGTTCCTCAAAATTCCTGGCACATCTAAGGCTAAATTGAATACTTGTGGTATGAACATACATCCAAGTGTCTTTTAGAAGATGAGGATCATGATACAATGTTTTGAAATGAAAATTATTCCAACTTTGAAATACTATAACTTACCAAGCAACCAAAGATGCTCAAAGGGCCCCTGTACTACATTTAACCAAAATGCAAGGCAAATAAAAACAGACAGTTATCCTGCATAAAATGATATACATAATGGTTAAGGGTGGCATTGTTTCCTCTACATAAAGCAAGCTTCAAAGGGAAAAGTAATTTTTGGATTAATGGGCAAACAATGCAGAACAAATTACATTAGTAGTTAGTTAAAAGCTCTGTAAAATAGCTTGCCCTCTATTTCTGAGTAATGGGACTGATGAAGGAATGGGATTTTTTTTTTCCATCCCCAATTCTCTTCCCCTGCAGTGGTTTAGACTGGAGAATTAACAGCCAGGAAGAGCATCTCTTCACATTGTGAGGAAGATGTAGCATTCAGCTGCAAGAAAGAATAGCTGAACCAGGTGTTTCACCACTGTTAATTCCATGAAACAGCCTGGCATGTTTTCAGTCATTGGCCCTCAGCAGATACCTAAACCAAAAACTGGGATAAATCTAGATACCAGGCCAAAAATCTTATGAAGACAAAGTACACCAGAGGGTTACCTAGTCTGTTTAAAAACTGAGCTCAAGACAGTGATTCACACCATCATAAGAATTAAGCATGATGACTGTAAATTCTTCACTGGCTGGACTTCCTCTTAAATCAAAGGGCAGACAGACTGCATTTTATTAAGAATTTTTTAATCAGACTCCCAAACCTGGCAGTTTGGTTTGAATATTCATATCCAAGGCCAGGCAAATGGCAGATCCTCTCTGTTGTCTCCTATTCACCTTCCTCATCTCCACCCTGCCCAAATTTGACTTTGCCAGAGAGGGAGATACTCTATTTTTACCTAAAGAAGGACAAAATAGAAGGCAAGAAATATTGGTTCCACTAGGTGATTGAGGAGGAGCATTTTGACTGTCATCCACACTTTTATCATCACTTCTGAAATAAGAAACAATAGTCACAGTTAACAAGGCCCACATTTGCCCAAACTTTCCTGCTCTTTTCAGCTTCACCATCACAGCTTCTTATTCCCACCCTTTGTGAAGCATCTCAGTTTGTACTGAAAACCTGTAAAAGCAGAGACCCTGCTAACTTCTCTGGCTGTTTTGTCACACATCACTGTATATTTAATAATAATTATGCCTCTGCAGAGGTATTTTATTCTGATAAAATCAGAACTATCCCACCAGGATCTTCAGCTACTTATTCATTTTGCTACAGGCTACAACAGAAAGAGTTAGAGAATTTACTGAAATAACAAAGTCATTTTACATACATATGGTCTATGCTTCTGTGCCACAGCAGTGACAGATAAAAAGCAGCAATCTATCATATTTTTCTCTCCACACTGTACTCAATAGGATCCAAAGTGTGGTACCCATTTTGCTACTAATGCACATGTATAACTCCCACTTATTTACTGTAGTGCCCTGAAGATGTGACAGTTAGCTATGTAATGCACTTATTATTTTTATTCATTCTATTCATTAGAGATGACCATGTATGGCACACTCATAGCTTCGCTTTTCTCCACTAGTCATCAGTAATGTCATCTTTTCTGGCTCATGAAAACAAAATGTTTATTAAATGACAAACAACAACCACGTCTCTCTCAACTCAAAGTTTCACAGCCAGTTTCCCAAGTCTTCTACTCTCCTATGAGTCTGAACAAACCAAAGGGCAATTCAGCTAGGTCAAAAAGTGCTTTTGTGCTGAGCAGGAATCCAAGCTGAATTGTGTGAAATGCCTGTGAGGGAGAAAAGCTGGCAGTGCTCTCTTGAAGACATTTTGACTGCACTCATGGCAAAGGCTCCAACAACTCTGTGAGTCCACATTGCTCAGTAACTGGAGACTCAACATTCCCCATATTTAAGAAAATAAATTAGCAATTTTTTGTCAAAGATCTGCATGGTAGTCATACCCAGTTTTTCCCCAACTATTAGCAAATTTGAACCATATTCTTTTACTTTTAGAAAACAAGAATTCTCCAGAACGGAGGAAAAGAGCAGAAAGAGCATTTTGGCAGGGAATTACAAACACACAACCCTGGGGAGGACTAGGTCAAACTGTGAACTGCTCCAGCACTGGGGAGCATTTTACCTGCTCTTTCAGCTCTATTACTCATAATCAGATGGCAACCACACAACTTCCTTGACAAGATCTCTAGCAAAACTTTGGGTTTGTACTGAAGTTGCTCCATGACTGAGCTCACTACTCCTTTCTGCTCAAGAATATTAAAGACAGCAGAAAAGACAAAAAAAAAAACAAAACACCAACCAAACAGACAAACATCTCCCTAGTAATTGTGACTGATCAGTCACTGACAACTCTCAGCTGACACTCTCAACTAATTTTTTGTATCGCTAATTTCTCTTCTCCATTGCTAGAGCCCCTCTCTCAGCTGGTGGAGTTCTGCAGGTCTGTAACCTGCAGGAGGAAGGGCATTGGCTCCCAACTCTTTCCATCATCCTGAACATATAAATAAAATTATAATCGTGTATAATTGCACTAAAGTCCATAGGTGCAATAGCACATGATTCCCATCACCATAAGAATATCAAATCCTGGCAAAAATTAAGAGGTGTGTGCATAGATATTGGAGGGCTTTGCAAAAGACTCCCAGAGAAAACAGTTCTTAGTAAAGACTCATGTTTCATTTATTTTCAATCCTTAAAAGTTTGTTCCACATTTTTTTTCACAGAAGTTTAGATTAATTTTGAAATAATCCTTTCTGTTGATTTCAAATTTGTTTCCAAACACTTTATTTCTCATTCAATTTTCACTGGCAAAATTTTACCACAATGCACCAGAACAGGGAAATAATTCTGCCATTGCACAGGAGAGAAAAGAAATGAAATCTCTGAATGTGTGCAGTTCATTGGAATTTGCCCAATTATGAATTACATTATATAATAAAAGAAGAAGCTGACAGCTTCAGAAAAGTTAGAGAGTATAGGAAAAATGCCATAGTCATATTTAATGATTTGTCCATGGAATTATTTTCCAAAAAGTAAAATTTCCTGTAAGAGAAAAATCTCCCATGAAACCAAGACTAAAGCAAAACCTCCACAGAAGTATGTACTGATCTGCTGTAAAAACTCAATCCTCAAAGATTTGAGAACATGCACCACAGTAAACACCACCTGAATATGTTAAAAAAAACAAACTAAACAAAAACATGGTTTTTGTCCTGCTGAGACTTGCCTGCAAAAAAAAGTCCCACAAAGATTCCAGAATCAGGGAATTCTGCTCACACAACTAAATAACGTGTGAAAGATTTGAAAGTATTCAAAGAAAACAGTGGGACTTCTGATTTCTCCTAAGAGTTCAAGCTTGGCCTGCCTTTAATTACATTTCAAAATGGAATTAGAAACAATGAAACAGGATTTAAGTGGACTATCAGAAGTTACTGAGAAATTTTTAAAGATTAGCACTTTTTAAAGCAAGCAATAAAGGGTTATTCTGCTTTTCACAAAGGAAGTTGAATGTCTGCTCTTAATGGCAGTATTTTATACATAGTGCATGAAACAGATCCTACTAGGACAGCTATAAAAAACTGGTAAAATCTGACCTTTGATTTTAGGTAAATGTTACATATTTGAATGAAAGGTTGCATTTATAGGCAGCCACAGAATTCTTTTTTATTCTTTTTTTTTTTAATTTATTTTAATGATATCTTTAGTAAAGCTCAAGGGACAATCCAAGGAAATTTTAATAGGCAACAGTAATTTTGAACAAATTCAAAACACTCAGACAAGGATTTTCCTCTAATGTATGATTCATCACCCTCCTAACTTGGTATAAATTCAATCTGTTCTGTTTGTATGACATAAACAACAAGCAGTTTCACAGGAATGAGGCAAACCATATGTGAAGGTGTTTTAGAAAGCACAACAGGGAATACACCAAGCAAAGAAGCATCTGCATTTATTTCAATGTCAAATCACATGTGTATTATAAAAGGAAAGTTTATTGTCTTTATATAAAAACCAAGTTTACTATATTGTGCTCTTTACAGTTAACTCTTCCTGCTCCTCAGTATCCTTCTCAATTTGGAAGAAAAAAATTAATAAAAATCATAAAGTCTACAGGTGCAGAGGCAGGTTTGTAAAGGGGTCTTCAACCTTGTTCACCCTACCCAGGCTGTCACACACTGCCAAGACCCTATTTTGTCCTCACCCTCTGCTTCCCACCTCTCTTGAACAAGGGCTGCATCTGCTCCTGACGGGTGCAAGTGAGATGGGTGCAAAGCCTGGCCCACTGCCCAGATTCCAGAAATGCAAGAATATGACTCTAGACAGGATTTATTTCTCATTGGTGCCTGTGTGCAGTGGGACACCAGCTCATATCCTGCATCAAGGTGCTGTCTGGTCCTGCACTGGTGCTGCACTGACCAGCCTGCAACCGAGCCTCCATGGGCAACACACGGCACTGCTGCATGGGGCACTGGGCACTCCCCCACAAAAGGCAGTGCCCTACAATTAATTGGTTTTATAGAAGCTGGCCAGAGTCAGCTTAACACATTTGGAGTTGAGGAGAAAATATTTCAAAGCAGCATTTAGCCTGGGTATGAGCTACAGGCACGTTGTTAAAAAGCTAATTGCATGGAGACAAAGGATGATCGTTACTTTTATATTAGTGTGTAATATTAACCCTTGAGAGCTGTGTTTGATGATAAATTGTTGGCAATTGTAACTGCTAGAATTCATATCTAAACTCAAGCCTGAAGTTTCCTAAAGTCACAGAAAATGTATATGTTATTATCTTTTTTTTGTATTAAGACAAATGAAGGTTTTTGAAATCTGGGGTCTTTTACACATCTCCTCTAGAACTATACATAAAAAGCAATGTTAAAGCACTGAAGTGTTGAAATTATTTCTCACATCTGTTTTTTTATGCATGTTCAGGAAATCTGGCTTTATAGTGACAAATAGTCATGAAGAACATCTTTTTCCTCAAATTTTGCTTGTTTCAGGGAACAGAAGAAGAGAGCTAGAGAGATTCTGGGATCAGGTTTTGGGCTGCAAGGTCAAAACTCCTCCAAACTTTCCTCCTTTTCTCTCAAAGTTACAGATCTCATCTGTGTTATTCAGACAATAGTCACGAATATTATTGATCTTCTGCTGCAGGTTACACAGGCTTTTAGCTCCAGAAACACAAATCTCAGAGAAGACAGGTTCAGCGATGCTGTGGTGCAAGGCAAGGTCCTGGGGTGGGCTCTCCAGGAAGGTCAGCAAAGCACTTGGTGAGCATCTGGCATCTACCAGGCTGTGACTGCAGCTGACCACCTCAGCAGCATGGATGGCTCTGCAATCTGTGACCATATCTGTCTGTTGTCTTAACCTCTTTGCCCTCACCTTGCCTTCAGGACTCAACCCCCTCAGCCCCAACTCACTGGACCCAAGCAAAAGCCTGCTGCTCTCAGCAAGGCTGTGCGTGGGCACAGTGGGAAAGTCGCTCGTGCAGGCTGTGAGATCGAAGCTGAAGCCTGTGGGCTTCTGCAGCCAAAATGATCTTTTTATTACATATGTGTGTAATGCCCACTGTAAGGAGGTTTGACTATGGCCTACGGATGTGAGACACTACTGTCAAATTAATATGAACGGAAAAGGGTAAGCATGCTATAGCTACGGAAACAAAACAAAACAAAAAAAATCACAATTATCAGAAAAATATTTGTGATCACAAAAGAGTATCTTATTCGTACTCACCAATCTCCCCTTTGGCAAGCCTTAAAAGAGAAGAGAACATGAGAGAAAGAAAAGAAGAGAGAAAAATCATGGGGAGAGGCAAGGAGTGGGGGGGAAGAGAGATACTGAGACAGTGGATACTTTTGTCGCAGTACAACACTAGCTTTTAATTAATACAGGGTATGTACAACTTTGAAGACTGTTGGTCATGCAGTATTTTATGATAAATACATTTTATGGGATTTTGTTTTTAAAGAGGATTTTGTAAAATAACCTAGCCCAATAAATGATTTACCAGCTGCAATAAAAGATCAAGGAAATTGCTCAGATTGCATCTTGGAGCATCTAAAACTCTGAAGTTTATGGAGATCTAAGCTGCCCCCAGATCTACAGTGCCATTAAAAATTTTTGTAGTAGCTAATTATCTTGCATTGCATTTTTTAAAAGGTAGCAATTGTAGTAGAGAGGAAGGTCTGGAAGCAGACAAAGAGGAGTTGATGCCCTTTGATGGAGAAAGTAAGAGAGAAGGAAAGGAGGAGACAGACAGAAGTGAGTAACAACTGAAACATCATGCTGGTATATTAACAAATGGAATTAACAACTCACAAGGTATCATACTTCCAGGGAAATTACCTGAATTAACTCTAGATTTAAAAAATATATTATTAAGGACACATTCTTTACATGGCATGCTATGTGTAATACCTATATTACTTGACCAAAGTGGAGTAATCTGATTTTCCTTTTTTTTTTTTCTGATAAATCTGATGACCACAAGTGAAGCAGAAAGCAAGGAGATTCCCTCCACATTCTGTTTTGTTCTAACCTCATGGGACTTGAACGTAACAAATAAGTAAATAAAGCAAGAACTGGTCCTTATTTCCAACAGGATGACAGATGCAGTAAATAGAAGGGCATATTGAAATAACAAAATACTGGCCTCAGCTAGGACAGGCAGCATCCTGACGCATGCGTTGTTGCCTTTGTTTTGTACCAGGAAGATGTGATTCACACCCTGTAAATTCCTGTGCTCAGATATAACTCTGCCTGCCCTGGCAAAGTTAGGGCCTCAGGGACAGCTGGGCTCCCTAAGAAAGGACAAAGAAAAGAAATAGAAAAGGAAATGGAAGAAAGGGCAGTCATTTTTTCTTATTCCCCATATCAGAAGGCGAGGTGCATGCCAACTGAGACAAGAGCCTGTCCTCTCTGCTCCTCCAGATACCTTGTGCAATCACAAAGGCCATGAGCTTCAAAGTCTGGAGCCAGGCTGGTAAGGGTGGAGTTAGGCCCCTTTCCCAACAACTTCAAGCTGAACAACTTTGGAAAAAATAAAGGATCAGTGCTGCTGACTTTAAAGGTAGACAGAACCACAGAATGGTTTGAGTTAGGAGGGACCTTAAAAGCCATCTAGTTGCAAACCCTCTGCCATGGGCAGGAACACCTTCCACCAGACCAGGTGGTCCAGGGCTCCATCCAACCTGGCCTTGAACATTTCCAGGGATGGGGCACATACAATTAAATATTAATTGTATCACTGTAACTCTACAAGACATGGAAGACAGAAAGCGAATTTCACCACTACAGAAAGCAGGCACCTTGAGGTAGATAATTGATGATAATTTGGTTAATTTAATTTGAAAATTGAGGTAGGTAAAATGAAACAGTGAGAGCTGGCAAGGATATTGGTATGAGCACTGCTACTCTAAAATCTACTCTTATATTATGGTCAGGATGGGGGAGTCCTTAATTGTCCAAAATAACCGCAATTAATTCAGCAGAATTATGAAAGCCTAATTATACGAGTGCGCGTTATTTTTCTACCTGATTTCTGCCTTCTCCAGCACTCAGGGTCAATCATCTCTAGGGCTGAATTCAGATTACTACAGTGAAAATGCACTCTGTGTCTGTAAGGTCTTTACCTGACTTCCTGCCAGTTTTAAAGACACCAAGCGAATGTGGCAAGTGAGAGCAGGGCATAGACAGCACTAGTGATGTTGAGGGCTGCTTGGCTTGCCTGTGAGATAATCCTGTCTCATGTTTTGATAGGGAGTAAATTAAAACTAAATTTTAACAGACATACACCCTATTCTGATGTTTGTTTTCTGGATGCTTTATTTGAAACTCTAGGGGCTGATTTGCAGAAGATCATGGGTGCCAGAAATGTACATTACAGCTGGGTTTTGAATATTCAAAGCACAATAGGGAGCTATATGAAATATTATCAAATTGTTCCATTTAGTGAAGGATTGGGTCTTCATTGTTTTTTACTAATTACAAATAGCTGTCCAACTTTTGCAATTACCTAGATGAAATTCCAGGAAATATAATTATAAGTAAATTAAAAGATTTCACTTTGATGTAGCCTTTTTAATTTCACTTTAATTTATCTATTCATTTTAAGTCATTCCCCATATGTATATTTTGTAACAGAGAACAGTAATAATAGTTAAAGTAACATCCAGAAAAGGTAGTGTGTTGCTCTTAAAATGCTGAAAAGATTATGCTACAAATCTTCTTGCCTTTGTTTCCCTGACACAGCTCCTCAAAACAATGCAGCAATGTCGAAATTGCATTCTCAGACAAAAAGTGCTTCCAATCTTTTTTTAACTCAACTTCAATCACAAATAATACTAAGAATTCAAAGAAAATCCATG
>VZTH01002031.1:1175544-1245171 GCA_013397815.1 Aleadryas rufinucha
TTTGTTTGGGTTTTTTTTTTTTAGTCTAATAACTTTCATCTAAATGTAGATACCTCTGTAAGACACATATAGCAAGGCAAACTTTTGGATCGTGAAACTATTTGATGCTGAGATCACTTACCACACAGAAAAGGTATATTTCTCCAAGTCTTCCAAATAAAAATTGCTCTCTGCAGATGTTTTCCCTTCTTCTTGGCTGTCATTGTTCTCGGGATTGGATTTTTCCTCATAACATTGGTCAGGTGGGTTATTCCTGCTGACCTTTAAATGAAAAGAAGAAACAAATTAGACTACTGAGGTAATTAGCTGGACATAGCTAGCAAAGTAAGAGGTGCCAGCTTCTCTGTTTTGAATTCTAGCTCTGTTTTCACTCTGTAACAAATGTGGGAAACAGCAGTGGCAAAGCTGGCTCAAAACACTTTGAATAGACTAGCCTATTTCAATTGGAAGGGACCTACAACAAGCATCTGTGGTCCAATGCAGAGCTGACCAAAAGTTAAAGCATGCTGTTAAGGACGTTGTCCAAATGCTTCTTAAACACTGAAAGGCTGGGGGCATCAATCACCTCTTTAGGAAGCCTGTTCCAGGCTTTTGGCCACCCTCGAAATAAAAAATTGCTTCCTGCTGTCCAGTCTGAACCTCCCCTGGTGCATTTTTGCAGTCACACATGCCCTATCACTGGACACCAGCAAGAAGAACTCAGAACCTCCTTTTCCACTTTCCCTCCCAAGGAAGCTGTAGAGAACAAGGTTCCCCTGAGCCTCCTTTTCTCCAAGCTAGACAAGTCCTCAACCACTCCTGAGAGGACATGCCTTCCAGCCCCCTATTTTCCTTTCCTCTGGACACACGCAAGGACCTTTACAACCTTCTAAAATCATGGGGCCTGGAGCTGCATGCAGAATACTTTTCTGTGGATTGATTTATGCTCCTGTAAGGCTGTGACAAACCCTTTCAAGCAGGTGCAAGCTCATGGTGACACCAGCAGTCAGCCAGCCTTCCTCTATGTGCTAATTTTTCCCTGTGCTGCATACCACACCTTGTCAGTGCAAAAATCTGGACATGTACACAGTAAGCCATATGGAGGGAACTGATCTGGGAATGGAATTAATACTATTTAGCTTCTCTTTTTTTCTTTTTCTTTTATTAACTGGGTTAGCTCTCAGCTGGACCCATTCTGATCGAGGCCACCCTGCCCTGGTTGCCAGCACAAAGGAGAAGGACAGCACTGCATCTTTCAGTGCTGGTGACAGTTTAGGCTCATTTAAACTACTCTTTGAGCTACAAAGTAGAGAATCCTGATTTGTGCTCATCCCTGGACAGCACCTTCGCATGCCCAGGGTCTGATTCAGCACTGGCATTGCCTCTCTGAATTGACTGCCAGATTCCCTGGATGTTTGGCATTATCGCCCCTGGACAGAGAGCCAAACATGACTTCCACCAAGAGACACAATGAAGTCGAAATTTTCCAGACAAACATCTGCAGGTGACTGTAACAAAGATATCTATTAATACCTTCCCAGGCACAAAACCAAACTCTGTAAAGGGTTTGCTAACATTTAGTGAACAAGTCCAGAGAGGACAAGGGGATGGACGCATTGTTGCAGTCACATCACTTTCCAGTTTGCTAATTATGAAAACTACAAAGATTTTTTTTTTTAACTCTGTAAACCATTCTGCTCTAAAAGGTAAATTTGTATTCTGAATCTTTGATTACATAGATCTCATGCACATTTTGAATTTCAGCTACGTGACTGCCCAGCCTCATTCCCTAGAAGCCAAGGTTTCAGAATGGGTAGTGTGTGCAAGGTACCTTGCTTGCACTGATATTGTCTCCATGAAACTATTCCTGTGCAAAGTAGATGTAAAGACATTGTTTAAGACATAAATTCCAGAGGTGTTAAAGAGCATTACGAGTTAATTTCTCTGAGACTGTTTGCTCTTGTCTGTGGTACAAAAAGCAGAAACTCAGTCATCTGCATGAGGATGGCATTACAACCACAGAATATATTTTACTTCTGTCAGAAATCACTGACTATGAGCATTCTCTCTTTTATTGCTCCATTCAATATCTTAATACATGCAGTGGTTTGCACACTTATTACGACAAAGGTTAAGTTGTTGGTAATGCCCACCACTCAGAATACACTCAGTGATAGACCATTTGAAACTCTAGCATAGATGAATTTGGAGGCAGGAAGGGCAAAGCAGAAACATCCATATTCCCCAAAAAGTTGAGATTAGATTCAAAGATCTTTCTGATTCCTTTTGCTATAAAAAAACATTCATTTAAAATATCTGTTTACAAAAAGGAAAGAGACTGCTGAGGAGAATAAACCACTACATGAACTTTTGTCTTCTTCCTTGAGTCTTTTCTTTACATTAGTTTGTTATTATTTCCTGTATATGATTGTTAGGCAAAATTATTGTAGAGAATGGTGTCCAGAGATACAAGTAGACCCAAATTATATAAATCAGGCCAAATGCCTAAATCTTGAACATGCTAAAACAACTCTCTCTCTGAATGTTAGGGTTCACTCATCCCATTAAAAATGAGGGGCTCTCACAACCTCTGAAAGGAGATTTCACATGCTCACATTTCTTTTGTGCAGAAGGATTCTCGTAAGAGGATCAGTTCAGAAATCTCTTCAAACATGTCAATAACTGTAAGCTTGTGAGTCATTTCACTGAGTCCAAACAGACTAGACAGTGCTGAATTACCCATGGGTTTACGCACCTCACTGAAACCAGGTCGCTTTAATGTGGCATTGAGAGCCACCCACAACTGAGGTTCCTATAAGACCATGGCATTTTGTTCAAAGGCATTGTGTTATTATGGGATTGAAGAAAATGAATTTCACTCTGCCACTCCCATGGGTTGGGTCAGGTTGCTTTGCCCATTACACCCACTCCATCGGTCCTTAAATCATCTTTCCTGTAGATATATGGTTAAACACACACACGCATACCTCAGTCTGCAGCTACATTCATGTGTAACTCTCTTTTCTTCAAGTTATCATTACCTTCCTGAAAAAATAAATCACTTGGAAACTTAGACATTGAAAAGACATGGAATTTCCAGCTGGCCAATCTGGTTTTGCTCACAAATGTAGATCATCACTCTACTAAAGTTAAAAGCTGCAATTATAATCCCCAGCCATTGAGTATTTGTGCCACACTACACAAGTTTGTGGGTACTCTGAGTACTGTGGTGATTTTTTTCCTATGGGCAATTAAAAGCATTAAAAATGCTGCAGACTGTATCTAGAACAGGGTGAGACAAATTACCAGAACGATTAATTTGAATATTCATATTTGCAGTTCATTCACCACAGCCATGCTGATTTAAGGATAGAAATGGAGCAACACTTACAGAGAAAAAATTGCAGCTATCATTGGAAAATACCTAATTTAATAATATAGTGCAGGGAGAAACAAGTTTTAGGAATACAGAGTCTTCTTTGTGTCTTAGTTCTCAGGATTTACATTAAATCCAAAAAGTTCAGTAGCATCTCGCCCAGAAAGCATTGTGATGTTGCAGATAAAATTCCATGGTAACTTGCACTGATGACACAATATTTGTTCACAAATTAATGATGTCCTTGGCCAGGATACTACAAATACATATACTAAAAGTTTCTTATGGTAAGGGTCTTCTGCACAAGTACACAAGAGCTTGAAGCTTATGGATGCACAGGAAACCTATCTCGTGTTTATATATTACTGAAATAATATTATCCTGCAGCTTGATCAAGCTTCTGTTGTTTGATTACTCAATGGTCTTTCCTACTACTCCGTTGAAGTTTCATTGCTGGAGAGATTAGCTCCCTACAGACCTATACAGGAGACAGTAATACACCTGGATGTGTGAAGCCTTATTGTGGCTATTAAAAAATTCACAAGGGTAGATTAACAAAGCACAACAACCACAGCAAGCAAGTCCACAAATCATTCTCAAATGGCATGTGTAGAAGCTCCAGTGGCTTCTCTGTGAGCTTTAAGGGAAATGGTGATGTTCATATCAAGACCAGTACCTTGTGATGTCCTCCTTGGACTTCCTTCAGCCAAAATGAACCACAGTGGTTGTCTGCACTGCAATGGCAATCTTGGTAATCCTCTGTAATTAAAAAAAAAAAAAAAAAAAATTATATTGGTGCATAAGGTAAAGCTCTGGAAAGGAAGCAGCTGAGTTTTGGTTCCTCTCCCAACAAGATCCTGACTGACTTCAGGCTGATCATGTTTCCTCCTCCATCTGCATTACAAATAGGTGGTTATTTCTCTCCTACATTCCAAAAGTGTTAGCATGATAAATGCAGAGAAGACTTCAGATGCTGTGGTGTTGGAAACAACAATTGCATAGATGCAAAATGGGGGAAAATGTAGGAATAAAGAGATAATAGACACAAGAAAAATGACATGGAAGGGTATTTTAAACACCCCAGGAAGTGTTCTTCAGAAGACAGAAGGAGGATAATTTTCTTATATGGGCATAGTTGTGGATCAAGAATAAGGCACAAGGACACAGAATACTTGAATAAACTTTGCTTAGAAAACACAAGTTACATGTCCCTCAAGCTCCTGAAAAGCAGTAGGAATGAACAAAAATGTACTCTCACATCATAGTAAGCAGTGGTGTGACAGAAATAAATGTCTATATTACACTTTTTCATGTATGACAATGGAGGATAAGCCAAAACCACAATAATTATTTTAATTTTTTTTCCTTTTGAGTTCCACACAGTAGAAGACAGACAAGTGTATTTAAAATCATAGTACAGGAAGGATCTGCTCTTAGGTGTTACAGAGGTTGATACACAATATATCCATATACAATGTCACAGTTTTAGGCCTGTGTGTTTGTGTACACACCTAGGGATATCTTTCTTACTTTCTACATATATATACACACATGTACAGGAGTATATGTTGAGCATTCATAGTGAATGAGGGATTTGCAGATATTTACATCATCTGGGGTGAAAGAAGAGGTCTACTGAAACCCGTGAAACAGCATAAAACACAGCTGCTGTGTATGTCACATGGGTGCACACATGCAGTATAACCTGTTCAAACTGTCTCTACGTATTTCATGTATTTCTAGGTCCACATGTATGGACCCATAAACACACATTAAAATATAAATATACCTTTGTAAAGATGGTTTCTGTGGTTTTCTTTGTTCAATTTTTCTTCTTCTTCTTTTTTTTTTTCTCCCAGTACACAAAAATGGGTTTCCAAACTGCCTTGCTGAGATGATGAATACTTCAACAATGTTTTTGGAGTCAAATGAATAAAGCAGTAATTATCTTGGCAAAAAAAATGGGACAATAAAAAGAATAAAGAAAACAATAATATTCTACATTTAAGAAATGGGAGGGAGAAGGAACTCAAGTCTGTTATTTAATCATGACATGCTCTTTTTATATTTTATTTGTAAGGCTCTGAATGCTCTTTTCTTTCTATACCAGTGAGCTCATTACTTTAATTCCTCATAGATTTCTCTGAACAATTTTTGCTAAGTAAAAACACAATGTAATTCTTCAATGGCTGTAATAGTAAGAAGCTGCTCAAATTAAAGATCAATAAAAAGTACAGAAAAAATCTGTATGAAAATAAATAAATAAAAGAGGAGATGGGAAATGCCTGCAATTAGACAGGATGAAAAATCTAAAAAGAAATTAAATTTAGTTGTAATACATTTCCCATTCTTTTCTTCATGAAAATTACTACTGAAGTGGTTTTTTTTCTGTAATTTAAATGTTAAGCTGCCAGATNTTTGTTTTAAAACATTTTCCCTTTTTTTTTTTATGAAAAATTCTACTGTAAGTGGTTTTTTTTTCTGTAATTTAAATGTTAAGCTGCCAGATGTGTGTCTCATGCTTGAAGAGTTGAAGCTTTGCATTATTTAGCATATTAAGATTCACAGAATTTAAAAAAGGGCTCCTTTATTGCCTGGAGGTTCTAATTAAGTAAACCTTAGCCTGGTACATTTAAAACTTGCAATACAAGAGATTTTACTTCCTTTTTTTTTCCAGTAGCCAAATCTCATCAATATAATAAATATGGAAAATACTTAAGATGATACAATTTTTCTTTGGCTTGAGGAATTAAACCTATCTATTATTTTAAGAAGTTTTTAATAGAGGCCAGCAATCAGAAAGACATTTAAAGACTCCAGTCTACTTTTTAATCATAGGAGTTGCTCTTAGTGGTGGGGGGGAAGGGAATGTGTCTTATAAAACTGAGCTGTGTAGAAATTGCTTCTTCCACATGCAAAAAACAAAGCAGTTCTGAGAAACAAGAATCACACAGTTCTTTATTATTAAATTGCATTTTACTTTTTTATAACTTTTTATAATTGACCACAGAAAACTAATAAAGCATTAATTAGCTGTGCTATCAGCAATTTGTTCATTGAGGGAGTTGGGACTGCTGCATCAGAAACTGTAATAGCATAGAAATTCCTTTGACATACAGCGCCCATAAATCATACCTTAAATACAGTTATTTTTGCCATTTTAGAAAATGTCAAAGGTGTCAACTTTGTCCAGATATAACACTTAGCAGTGACTATTTTAGTAAATTGACTCAAAATACATTTTGTTCCCTGACAGGGGAACATAATATCATTCATGATAAAAATGAACAATTTGAGAAGAAAACAGCACCAAGAAAGAATGAGCAAAGACAGGTATCATAGCTGTGATAAAGCCACAGTGGCAGATGTAGACTCTCTGTTAATAGGTTTATTTGAAAGTCATGAAACATATGCATAAAAGCAAGATAATATGATTACACCCGGGCATGGAAAAGACAATAAGATTCTTAATCTAAAGTTATAAATCTGTGATCAGCTATTAACAAGAAATCCAGCAGAATAGTTTGAGTGTCTACATTATTATAAGATAAATAAGGAAAACAGGGTGGCATTTTTTTCCCACCATCGTGGAATGGGCATGACGATACTAATGTCTGGATTTGGAAAATCATGGCGATACGAAGGTTATTTCCGGACCTTGACAATGCTGAGAGCAGTCGTTTCTGGGTGATATTAAGTCCTAACCAAATAGTTTAGATACTGCATAGATCATGCCTGATAAGGAATACAAAGAAAGAGTTACCCGTACAAAATCCCCGAGTCCACTGGCACCTATGTTTTTAAAATACCATGGAAAGATGTAGGAAACAAAAATATTATTGCTACTCTGTTACCTTTCTCCACATCAGCCTTCTCAAGGCAACAGCCAAGCATGACATTTAAAATTAGAGTGTGTCTTACTGCTTCCTAACCCTTGCAGAATAAAACTTACTCATTTTTTACCCTCTGCATTCAGTCTGGAAGTTGTCATATTTGATTATGTCTTCTGTAACAAGTACTGTGGTGCAACAGGAATCAACCTGTAGAATGAAACCAAGGGTTGGGGGAACATCACTGAACAGTGGGAACCCCACTGTGTGTTGAAGATTTCATGTCAGACCAGCTTTTTAGTCTGCTCCTGGTAACTGACGGTCCATTAATACCTGATACACACACCTAAAGCATCTCCCCTTGCTCAGCTTCACCCTAAATGCATATTGTGGGTGATACTGTGAAATATTTATTATTTATGTATGGGGGCATGGGGAGTATAAAAGATTTTTTTTTTTAAATATGGATAAAAAGAAATAGCACAGCTAGGAAATTACCTTACAGAAGTTTGGTGGGAACTACTTTTGATTTATGTGGGGCCAAAGAAGAGAAAGCAAGTGCAGTCCCTTCTGATAGCTGCAACTTCTCTTTAAGTCAGTAGGAAAGGGGTTTAGAGTGGTGCAATCCAAGAGTAGAGCAAGAGAAAAAGAAATTACCACAGCAAGGACAGAAAATAAGATGAAGATCCTATCTGGACTCCCTTCCTAGTAATGCACCAGACTGCAGGAAATCAAATAGCATGGCAAGAGTAGATAAATAGAAGAGTTTGGATTGTGTAGATTTCAGAACTGTAAGCAGGAGCTGAATTTGAGCCTAGTTGGAAAAATCAGTACAATCCTTTATGCAGTCCTGCTCAGAGAAGTAACAGACCAGCAGAGAAAGAGAAGGTTCAGCCACATGAGGCTCTGCTTCTGGGACCCTACCTGTATTAGAAAATGAGGGGTAAGTAATTTTCATATTAAAACAACACTTTCTTTCCTTTGAAGTGGCACCCATGAGGAATTACCAACGAGAACAGCTTTTTGTTGTTGTTGTTGTTTAGGTAATTATTTTTGCATCTGCATACAAATGTTATCTAGAAGCAAACAGCACCTCAGAAGGAAAAGAACCTCACTGCAGTATAAAGAGAAATATTACAACAAAGATTCACTGGTTTTCATAAAATTGTTTCAGAGGTGCTTGTGAGCATAAATATAATCCTCTCAATGAAACTATTTGTCACTTATATAAACACATTTTAACAAATGCAAAGTCTCCTCTCCGAAGGTAATGATAAAATTAGAATGAAGCTGTTTCTGTGTTTGGTATTTTGATGTGGAAGGAACATCTTAATGAGTTCTGAATACAGTTCTGAGTGTTATCTGCTGCTGCTGTAATAAGCCCCTTGGTTTGCCTGATGCCATCTTTGCTTAGACATTTTTCTGAAGCTTTGCTGTGACAGGAATGTCTCTTGATGTCACAAAAGGACACAATTCACTTCCCAACGTTTTTCCACAGATACGGGAAGGGTGTTGAATTTGAGATCTTAAATATGAACAATATTTAACATCTTATTTTCAATACTCAGTTTATTTTAGAAGACAGACATCAAGCAAAAGATTCCTTCTGAGCTGGAAGATCGGAAAATAGGAGCTAAAACTTTATCCTGGGTATGCCCTAGAAAGGTGATAGAACAGAAAGCTGAAGGAATCACAGAGGTTCTGTCAAACCCCAAAAATGAGCAGAATGCCAACTGCTTGTAACCATCTGACTAAAAAAATTTATGAGAAATATTTCATGTGTTTCCAGGGGTTTTGCTTGTGGTACATGCATAACTGGGGGCTTTGAAAAAGAAATTAGGCTTCCTATGAGAGAAAGGCCTGCTTATGAGAGATCAGTTGCCTGCTGGGATGAACATTGGTGAAGACAAAAATGCAGTGTTGAAGCTTCAAATTAAACATCAGTTACAGTTTAAATCCTAGTTTATGTGTCATTCTGCAGAAACTATCTGGGGATTTCAAAATGAAGCTGTTTTTCCCTCCATATTTCTAAGTGCAGATAATGAGTTTAGTGGTGACATTACTGACAGTGTTCCATCACAGAAAATCTATGCTTTAGCAATGTGACTTTTGAAACAAGTTTTTAATTAAAATAATATGCAATAGATACAGCAAGTACCAGAAACTGAGCTCATCAAGGAAAATTTCTGTTGTACTGTGAATAAAGATAAGCAAAAACTTTTTTCACCGAATTCAAAATCCATGGATATTTTGGAGATCTACTTATAGTTCAGGTAAACTCAGATTTTTTTTTTTTTTTCAGTCCTCAGGCAATTATAGTATTATCTCTTAAATATACCTAGTCAGAGCAAATGATGATGCAAAAGAATGCCCTTTGAACCTTGCTTTGTAAAGGCTGTGGCAATTCAATACCTTTCCAAATCAGGCTACTTCTGTAACTGCATTGTTTCAGGGTATTCGTAAGAGACTGTCTTGAACTGAAAATGAAGGTTCTAAAATGCTGTATTTGGCATGGGGTCTCTGCCAAACTCCACATAAGTCATTTGAACAAAAATTCAACATGCTAGATTTAGACCTAGATAAACATTGGTGATGGGAAGAGGGGAGAAGGAATACCTGTCTACCTGCACAACTAATAATTGGGTTTCAAGACACACTCTAAAGGTGAAAACATCCAAATGTAGGTAAGGAAAAGAAATCAGAAAAAAAAAATTAAAAGCAGACAAAATCAAATGTCAAACACCATTAAACATTATTTTCAAACCCTTTTGTTTGTGCAGGTTACTTACGTTTTTACTATTTTGAGAATTTTAAGCTGCTTTGCACAACTAATGTTGGGCAAATGAACAAAATAAATTTCAAAGTAGATTCTACTAATGTAGAAGTTGGACAAATTTTCTAAGCTAGGGCTCTGTTTATAATCTTAGAAGGACCAACATCTAGAAAAGACACGTTAAGTGTTGGTCTTATCAGGACACGTAATGAGAACCCTTGGAAGATTGAAAATTTGTATTACTTTTTCCTGTAATATTCTTAACCTTTTGTCACAAACACCCTTTTAACAAAAAATTGCACCAGCTCTGTATTCTACTTCTTAGACATCTATGATGGTCAATATCGATATGCAGCATTTATGAATCCTGACTTGGCAATGCCATGCTAGCTCCTACCTCTATTTGTGCCCACTTAACATGAGATGTTCAGCACATGCACCTATAAGAGCAGATGCATAGTCCTAGCCTTTGGGACAGTCAAGAGAAAAGGACAGCTCCCAAAGAAATTATAGAGCTCCAAAGAAATTATTTTTGAATGACATTTCATGGGCTGCTGTAAAAGGGAAGCTGGCATGTCAACTGGCTTCAAACTGACATTCATCCAAAATTCCACTGCATCATTTTAGGGAGCCCACAGACTTGAAGAACACAACAAGCTACTGTTTATACAGATAAGAGGTAGTTATCAAACCTCAGGTTGCTCTCTCTTACCTAATATTTCACAGTTCAGGGTCTAACCATGACCTATTACAGCTTCCTGGTACAGAAGGAAAATCACCCTCTCCTTTCAAAAGGTGGGATTAATTTATTTCTACTTGCACTTTCATCTCTACGCACTGGCCCGGATTATGAAGTGGGACTAGGTATCCATATCCTTGGTACCTTCAAATCGCTGTTCCATGGTAAATATGCCTCTGGCCATCATGGTGGTCTTTGAGTTTAGGAGAGGACCTAGGGGTTGTATTACTCAATTCTCAGACAAATAATTTTTACCTGGGACTTAAAAACAAAACAAAAAAAACCAAACTAACAAAAAAAATCCCAAAAGCAACCAACAAAAACAAATAAACAAATGAACAAAATCAAGAAAAAAAACCACAAGAGCAACTTGCAAGGCTTTGCCTTCAGAAAAAATCCCACATCCCAGAAGCAAATGTTACCTGATGTAAATACAGACAGGCACTTTTATGCAATTTAGCTCAGCACAATTAACAAAGGATATTGCTATTAATGTGCTGCAGGAAGAAAAAATACTTCCCAAGCACCTAACAGCAACATGTTGTGATCCATGGATATAAATGACCAAATAAAATGAAAGGATGTAAAAATGTCACAGAAACACCAGCCGTAATCTAATGTTGTCAGTGCACTGCACACACACCTTGTAATTACTAACACATTTGGCCTACAAATATATTTTATACAGGGGAGTCCACCGATTCTGTACCTTTTTGCCTAAGCTGCTTTTGATCCCTAACAATTGATTTAAACTCTTCCATCACTTCCTTTGCCCAGTGAAATAATGATGAGATGATACCACAGGGTGAGGGGGAAAGCAAATGGGGGTACTTACACACATGCCAAGCAGATTATTTGCAAACTTTCAGTAAATTAAGTAACGCAATAAAAGTCCTAACCTGCTGGAAACATTTTAAGCTCTTCTCTTTTCCTCCCAGCTTCTTCTGACACACACGCTTCTCCTCCTTTCACGGCATTAAACTGCTTTTCCACTTCCTTTACAACAGTGGGAATACTTCCCTTATGGGTGTCAGGATCTTTCGGGGAGGTCAGAGGTTGCCCTGCAGAGGAAATGACAAGCTGTGAAATGTAAAAGAACAATTCCTTCCACATGTTTCCTTGCTCCAGGAGCAGTAAGGGGCTGTCGGCTAGCATCACGATGGGATGGGCCAGGCCTTTGTCTTAGCAGTCCTGTCAAAACTAATTTATAATTAAAGACCTGCGCAACTGTTTAAAGCTTTACAACCCTGGCGAGTTTCAAGGACTGCTGAAGCCAAGTGGTACTAACCAACCTTATTATTAATGGCCAGGCAGACAGACAGAAGGAAGAGGGACCAAAAAATTCTCCAAATTGTACAGTAACCAAAAAAATTGTACACCTGAAAATGATCTCTCTGTATAATATTTCTGTTACAAGCTCATAGTCTGAGAACTAAAGACATTTTAGTGGTTCTAACTTTTCTTCTGATTGATGCATAGGGCACAGGAGCCCCATGCACTGCTGTTAGACAGCAAGCCTTGTAAGAGGAAAGAAAAAAAAAGTGTAGGGGAAAAATGAGATATTTGTTCATTGTAAAAAAAAAATTAGTGCCTTTAAAACCATTCTCAAACAGCTGCATTTTTTTTTTCCTTTATGCTCCCATAGCAGAGCTGGGGGGGATAGGACAAGCAGACTTTCTGGAAAGAAAATGCTTGACACAGAAAATCTGCATGTAGGTGTTTAGTCCAAAGACAACTGAGGCAGTGGAAGTCTTTTTGTGTGACAAATTTACCCAGCAAAGCAATAGCAACAAACATCTCTGCTAGCCCAGACACTGGGAGCAGGGTAGTCATGCTAACACAACACTCTACCAGTTCTATTACAGCAAGATCATCCTGATGCTGGGACCAAACTAGCCTGGCTACCTTTGAACACTTTCCCTCAAAATCTTGTCTGATAACACCTCTCCCCCAACATAGTCAGGCTAAGTAAAACTCCTTTCTTGATTTCACACTCCAGAGATTGGGATAATTACTGCTTAAAAAAAAAATGCACAATCGGTCATGACTCTTCAGGTTCACCAAAAATACAGACACCTTAGCACTGAAAAAGAAAAAAAAATACTGTTTCAGTATCCTAATCCTCAGTGACTGTTTCACCTTCTACCTCGTAAGCACCTTTTTTAGGTCTTGAGTGCACATCAGTATATGCTGCTACACAGCTGACCATAACTTCAGGACTTCAAAATGGCCAACTTTAAAGTGGTATGAATAAGTTAACTGCAATGAAAAAGGTTTTCAGAGGATAAAATAATCCCTAGCTTTCCACTGGCCTGTTTTATCTGATCACAAGTTCAGATGGGCACAAATTAGTGTTTGTGTGTCAAGTCAGATCAACAACAGCACAGCTGGAAAAGCAAGAATTTGGAAGAAGGTTCCCAACAAGTGCAGAGTGACACTTCCCAAATGAGCCTGTGTCTGACCTAAAAGTGTTTGAGTTTGAGAACTAATATATGAGTGCTGTCCATCCACTTTTATGAGGATGAAAGAGCTGCCAATTCCAAAAAAGGCTGTTATGCTGACATTTTGCACATGTGAATCCCCTCTTCCTGTGGATACTAAAGTCAAAAGGGGTCTTGCTGGATTTCACTGTGAGAATGTTTTCTTGATGGATTTGTATTTAGTGTTTATATGGAGACTCAAAGTTTTGAAGTTTTCATGCATTTTAGAAGCCCGTGTTACTGAGATCCAAGCCTACCAAGGCAACATTCCCAGTAGTTGTATCAAATTTTCTTACCTAAGCTCCTTCTACTAGAGTTGTTACCACCTTTCACAAAACAGCAGATAATGAATTCCACTCAGAAACTGCCATTTATTCTCTGACAGGGACTGTTGACCCTGTAAGGGGCAACAGATCAACAGCGGAATATTTTCTTAAGAAAAGCAAAATATGGTGGTAGCAAAAACAGAAACTGTCTTCTGCCATGAACCTCTTAGACAATACCACTTCAAAAGAATAGAGAGAAGATATGGTTTGGACTAAGAGACACACCAGATCTGTTAACGTCCATCTGTGATCTGCAAAGGAGGTCGAATGGGAGGCATTATGTTGCCTTTCCCTGCGCTGTGCTCTAGACCAGACAGCCTGTGCAGCAGGAAAGAGCCTTACCTAGCCCTACGTAGAGCTGTGGTTTAAAAGAATAATGTAGCCTGGAGTTAATGGAAATAATATGAAGGTTCTGTTTTAAACTTCTAAAACCAAGACAAACTTGAAGTGAAGGTTAAAACACCATCTCCTAACCTGCTTTATTTTGCTTATATGTTGCAGTACCACATATGGTATTGATATAAATGATCACTCACTATTTAGACTACTGCAGTAGAGCGAGTTACAGAGCACCCGTCTTCATTTAGGCTGCTCTTGCTTTCTCTGGTTTGTGTCTCAACCTTAATGTCACTCTAACACAGCTTCCCCCTCCCCACCCCAGTTTTTGGTGGTTTAACAGATATAATACTGTATTTATAGGGCATATCGATGTGTGACAGCTTGCCACAGATCATAAACACATTTTTCTGTAGGAAATGTTGAAGTTGTGATTTTTGCCACGTGATCTCCAGTTCTCTAAGGTTTGTTCCTTTAATTGTAAATAGCCAGAAAGTCATCAAGCTAGCGTTTAATAAACTTTTAATTTGAAATGGATTACCACATGTTGTGTTTGTTTACCCATTATTAAATCTCTTAGCAACATATCACCAGCAGAAACAGCATACTGTAGCACTGCATAGATACATTAAAAAACAAACCCATGGGGGATATTGGCAGCTAATAATATCTTTAAAGAACGCTCCAAGAAAAATAAATAAATATAAGCAATATCAAAAATTACTCATAAAAATTTTGTTACTACAAATCTGTTTGGCAGGAAAATTGTAGATCTTCCATGATCACCTTATCAGCAAATTTCAGAGGTCTGCATGCAAAATAGGACATACACTGATGCTCTTTCTCAGTTCTTAAAAACATGTCTTTCTTGACTCTTAAAACAGCATCATGAGTTTTTCCAAGTGTTTCCAGAAAGCATGACCTATTTAGCTGCATCCTCTATGTGTATTTCCAAATGCATGTGAAGATTGATGCATCAAACAGTTTGATCAGCTAAGAGTTTGTCCGTTATTCTTCACTGCTGGTAAGAGTTGCCTCCAAGTCTACCTTTTGGATCCACTATTCATGGTTTGCTGCATCTCAAAGCAACTTAGCAGATATGTAGAAGATATATGACAACAAAAAAGACCTTAATCCTCTCTGCAGTGTATGTTTACACCTCCGTGCTTCTCTTATCAGGGTGGTTATATAAAAGCCTTTTGATCACAGTGTAGTTGCTACTTAGCCTAAAAGCATCTCAGGGCAAATCTCATTTTCCTTATCTCTTAAATCACCACTAACTGTCTGAAAAATACTTCTCCTTGCCTCTTTTCAAGTTATGCTTCCAACCTGAGCTGCCCATTTACCATGCTAAATGATTATTGCTTATGCATTCTCTTTCTTTCTTTTCAATATCCTCTCCTTTCTCCTCCTGTCCCATCTACAGTGCATCACTACTGCTGTTCTCAAATGCCTAAGGAACCTCTGTGCTGAAGAACTAATTCTCTGTTTCAGATCTGCACATAATATTCACACATACCCTACAGTCTATGGGTTGGCTGAACCCTTCAGTTCATTAAACAAGAGAGAATATAGAAATATCTGAATAGCAAAAATGAATTCTTTTTGCTCATGGCAGTCTGATCCTACACATTGAAAAAAGAAAAGAATAACAGCAGTGTCCTGCCATTCTTCTCATTACTGGATTTCTACCAGTAGAGGAGCAATTTGTGAGTCCATTGCAATATGGCTGATTGTTCCTCAGTGTAGCTACATCAGAAGGTTCACAGAGGCCAGGGAAGATCAGTCTAAAAGGAACATTCAGCAATTATTTAAGAAAGCTTCTGGGGAGGTCTGCTGTACACAAGTAAATGATAATCATCCTTCCTGTGGGTCACCACTTGACTGAATCTTAACAGAATTTCATAGGAGTAGCATAAGGCATGCTTCTGATGCCAGAACTATCTCCCTTCCGAATCTGCAGTCCCTGTTGCAGCCCAGGGAGGTCCTAAAGTTCTTCCAGAAGTACACAGAAAAAGCATATTTTTCTTTTCTCTTCCTGTAAGCTTGGTGCCTTAAGCAGCTGAACTGTTATTGCTGTGACATTCCAAGCGTTATTCAGCCTTAAGCATAGGCCAGCATGGCCATTTCATCCTCAGAAATGAGGCTGGTTTAAATTGCTCACACCTGAAAACAAAGTTAAACCACCTTAATAAAAAGAGTCACAGTATTCCTGCTACAACACGTTGGACTCATATCTGAATGAAGAAAGTCTAGCTTAACAAGAACAATAATGACTAGCCAACACTGAAGTGAAACTAAGGGCTGCTCCAGTGAAAACCTGAATGTAAACATCAAAGTTTGAATCCATCACCTTGTGGTCCAGACTGTACAACCTTCTTTGAGACACCATTCTTTCCAGCAGTGCTTGAATACATGAGAAGTTCAGGAGGCAGATGAAGATGCATATCACACTTCTTTTGCTTATCTGAATCCTGTGGTAGTTTAATTATCTATGAAGAGGAGAAAAACAAAAAAAAAAAAGCAGTTTGGAATTCCACAAAGCCAGAACACACTTGTTGTACACTATTTGCGAAGCCTAGCAGTCCAAGATGTTGCTATAAGAATTTTAGGAAGTTCTTGCTTCTCTGTACTCTGTTTACTGCAATTTCCTCCTGTGTAATTTTCCCATGTATGTCTTTCCCATGCTTACTGATTAAAGCAGACATCCCAGTAAATGGGAGATGAGCCACGATCCAATTTCAGAATCATATAGAAAAATATAGAGGAAACTAAACAATTTTTTAAAATACAAACCTGAAAGTAGAGATTGCATAACCAATGATCCAAGTCCTGAGAAATAAAATTTTCAATTTTTTTGAATCGGTCAACTTTGGAGTCATAATGGCCTCTGAGGAAGGGACATTTAAATTTTCCCTCCAAAGCATTAAAATTGTTATCACATAAAGGAAAAGCTCCCCATCCCACTTCTCGATCAATCCAGGTATAGGTGCCACGAAGAAGGAAGAGTTCAAAGAGGAGTACCATGCCTGGCTTCAGAGCTTTTCTATGTGGTAGAACCTAGCAAAGGAGGAAAAAAGATTTATTTGTTACAAAAACATCACAAGGGAACTGACTTTCTTTTATCATATAAAGCTCTACAAACTTCATACCTTTGGACCCATTTTGCATGCTAAAACAATTAACAACTCTTCTTTTCCTGAAAATCATATATTTGAACAATTTTCTACTCCAACAAAAAATGCTGTGTTTTTTCTTGAGTGGTTATTTAATGATTTCTTTTTTTTTTTCCTTGGCTTTCTGAAAACATTTGTTTTCTGTCTTTATTTACCAGTGGTGGAAAAACATTGCCACTAGAAATCTTAGAGTAACAAACCAATTTGGAAATCTGAGGTGTCCTTATGTGGGCTTGCTGAGATTCACCACTGGATTCGTCTTGCAGCAACTTTGGAAAGTTCATCCAAACACCCAGTAAAAACACTTGCAAACTTGCTCCTCACTGAGTCACAAACTCTTCTCCACCCAGTTGTGGGAATGATGTTGGTACATAATAGCCTTCTTCCTTTAAATTAAAGTCCTTATAGAAAAGTATGTGAACCTTAGTGTAAGGTTTGAAAGGATTTTGAGGTAAAAATTTCTCAGCATACCAGAGACTGGAAAACACAGTTTACACTTTTCATAAAATAGGTACAGATTTTCTTCTGAGCAGTTTGGAGCTGTGGAAGAGGGTTACCAATGCCTTGGGGCCTGGAGCAATCGTGTTCCCATGGCAAAGACTTAAAATCTAGTGGTGAAGAAACACCCTGAAGTAATGAACTTATGAAAATCCCTCTCTAAGGTTTTGGCAGGTACAGAAGAAAGAAGGGTAAACACAAAGAAAAATAAATCTGGTCCTACGCCACAGTTTTAACTGTTTTCTTTAATTAAGGTGGGCGTTGACCCAGGTCCTGTTGAACAATTCTCATACATTCGTAAGGACAAATAAAACAAAACCCACACAAAAGCTAGAACACAGAAGATGACTACCATGATACCCAGGCTAACAGCTATGAAGGGTAGTTACCTTGGGGACAAGGGGAGCAAATGCATCAGCTACAGCTCTCACACAGTGAAACATCTGCTTTACCACTGCTCCTACACATTCTCCTGAGAGAACTGGGACTGCCTAATCTCTTAAATAAACAATCTTGGATGCTTCTTTAAGAGAGACAATTTTCTGTTATTTGAATATTTTTCACATTTCATTGTTCCCATTTCAGTCTTCACAGTTCATAGCAGCAAATGCCTTGGTACACTTGCCTGCTTAACATTCCCTTGCCTTCCAGCCAAGGCAGAGAAAGAAAGAGGAGCCTTTTCTCCATCTCTCCTCACTGTGAATTGACATTTACTAGCAGAAGACCACAATATTCAAGAGCCCCTCTCACTCGGAGTATCCTTTAAGATACACCTTCAGTACTTCTTGCAAGCCAAGAATAAGATCTCCAAATAGAAGAAACCCATGCAAATCAATTGTCCACTATGAACAGCCTAAAATGCCAAAGTCTTCTCAAATTAGCAGGGATTTCCTCAATCAAACGACATTCTGCAGCCACAAATCTTTACTGCTTCAAGTATTTCTGTATGTAAGTACACACCTCGACACAGCTCTTTCTTGATGTGCATATTTGAATACAAGCATCGCTTCTTTTATACTCCTGACGGAACAGTAGGTAAGATAACAAGCATAACTCAGGTGCAGCCAAGCTTTTTGTCTCTCTTTTTCTGAAGCAGCAAGGGATTTGCCTACACCAATAACTGCCATGTTAAGAGGTGATAAGTGTTCACAGTAGTGCTGCATTCTACAACTGTTTTTGAAGAGGTGAATATAAATTATTATTTCTAATAATATGCCTTCCTTTTTCAAGTTTTCTATTGTGATAAGATAACAGCAAGGGAGAGGAAGTCACTTAAGGAAATCTTAAATATTGCCATTATTATGTAGGTGTACTCTATATTAATTATGTAAATATATTCTAAGACTTAGTGTAGGCTTAAAATGAAACAGAAGCATCTGTTGAAAAATGCCATAACCCTGTGGCAGCTGCTATTAAACCATTAACAGTATCAGGTTTCATTTAAACCAGATTTACCATTTTCTGTAACAGCCCGTGGGAAAGCTAAAAACATTAGGCACAAATTACTGACAAAAGAGATCCTTAATCAAGCCATACATTTCATTTGGCTAGCTGGGTGCTAGATAGTAACCTCTGTGCTACAAATTAAAGGTGATGGTTACAAGGCTGTGATCAAAGACAGTTACCTGCAATATTGAGCAATCCTAAAGCATTTGCAGATGAAATCACTGCTGTATCACAGTACCCTTTTCAGTTTCTCTCTTGCTTCCCAGGCTTACTCTTTTCTTAGGAATAATTCAACAGTATATGCTCGTCTGCTAGCTTGCACATAAATACACAGAGGTCAAGCAGCTGGTGTAAGGGTAATCATCGTCATTATTAAAATTTTATTTCTTTGTTTCTGGTTCAGTGTTATTCTTCATTTGCTGTAGGCTTTTATCCTGGACGTAGACTGCAGACTCACTCTTTGGGACTGGAAGCATCCGTTTCCTTACAGTTACAGGAGATAGGTGCTTAAACCATGCCGTGACGGAAACACATAATCACAAAACATAAACAAGGACTTTATAATACACCTGACTGCTACAAGGTCTGAGGTTGTAAAGACTATTGGGAGTCCTTAAGCATGAACACTGGGTGCCTGACCAAGGTAGGACAGTGTCACATATCTCAGCTTGCACAATCAAATAAAACATACTTGACAATTAAGAAATTTCTTTCTGTTGAATCCATACAAAAATCCCAGCCAAGCCTCTGCCTGTTACTCTATGCCATCATGCCAAGCATTCATGCAGGTGCCTGTGGGCTTTCATTTCCATCCTGATGGACATTGGAGTATGATTTACATGGGAGGAACTGCTGTTTAGGAAGGGATAGCCAGGCTGAAGCAGAAGAGTTTTGAAAAGCAGGCAGGTCGTCTCAACATCCATGCTAAACCTTTTCCCACTGTCACAGGGAACACACGTCTCTGTCACAGCTCACTGTCCCACACCCTCAAAGTCAGAAAGCCCTGGGAAAGAGGAGAGAGCTCAGTCTTGTGCCACCTGCCCTTCATTAGCTTCCTCCTAGGCTGTGAGCCTGAGCTGGGATTTGGGGCACGGCCAGCACATCCCTTAGGCATGGATGCACAAAGGCATTTAGGCAGATAGCTCAGATTGAAATCCACGGTCCTTGAATGCCTGTGTGCTTCTGTGGGTTTGAGCTGTTGTGCTCAGGTACAGAGCAGGGAACAGTTCAGGTAAATAGAGGAGGATAGGGATCAGTAACTGCTCTCCTACAAGAGACTCAGAGCAGTGCCTGGGATAGACAAGTGTCCCGGTTTGGGCCAATTTCAAGGAGAAAATGTCCAAAGGGACGTCTCCTCAAAGCAAGCAGGGCACTGCCGCCCCTCCCCCACCAGGTTCGGGAAAAGAAAAATATTCCCCAGAGGAATGTGAAAGACAGAAAAAGAACTATTTATTAAACACACACACACAGGAAAACAACAACGATACCAAAGAACCAAAATCTCTCTCACTGTGGAGAGGAAACCTGGAAAATTTGAGAGTCCTCACTGCAGGGGAGTGGTCTCTCTCCTCTTCCTTGGAGCTGGGTCGAGGTGGGTGCCCCACTCCAGGCCGGGGGAGGGTCCCCCGGTGGAGTCCAGACGCTCCGGTGATCTGAGCAAGTCCAGAGGAGAAAGGAAACAAAACCAAGTTCTCTCTCCGTCTCTCTCCGAGGAAAAAGGAGCCGAAAAGCCGGATGGAAAAAGTAGTGTGCTTCCTCCACACTTCTCCCCACACAGCTGAAGGCAGAGCAGAGCGACCTTGAAGCACAGACTGTTTTGAAAAGTTCGCCCGGCTGCTTCTCTCTGCTCTCCCAGGCTGTTTAAAAGCACAGGACTCATGTTTGGGCATAGAGCAATGGTAGGGGATACACATGACAAGGTCACCCCAAGACAACAAGGCAGCTCAAACTGAGCAGTTTTTTGGATTGTTTCTGGAGAAAAAAAAAATTAGCAGTTATATTTTCCCTGCTGGTGGTAACCTCATTTGAGGCACCATCTGATAAGTTAATCCACAAGCCTGCACCAACACTGGTGACATTCAAAGAGCATATACTACCTAAAGACATCTTTCTGGGTTTTGAAGGGTCTACTCTCCAGCATCTTACCTCAATGTTTCTCCTTGCTCAGGTCAAATTTCCATTGAGGTCTGTGAAGTATAGAGACTTTTACAGTGCTATGAAAGCATCGAGCACCCCCTTTTTACTGGTGTAATTTCTTCTGCAAAGAGAGATGCGGCAGAGAATAAATAATGCTTGTGTGTGCCTGCACAGGCATGAGTAATACTTCTTAGTCTGCAGTTAACAGTGTTGCATTTAATTGAATTAAATCATAATGAACTAAAATTATCTCCTGCCACTATTTCTAAATTCAACTGTTTTATATCAGTTTTATTGTAATATATCTTACTTCCCCATATGCCACCACAGTTTCACTCTATAGAGAGAATGAATTCTATTTGAATATTTCAATAAACAGATCCAGTGTGAGCTTTTGGGGGTTTCTGTCTAACTTAGTCTTGAGCTTTAACCTTGTCAGAGAAGAAATGAACTTTTGCTTCTTTCCTCTGCACCTTCAAATGTTTTCAATTTAGAAAAAAAAATGGACAACAGTCACATTACTTAATTCATGTCACACAAAAATTCAACCAATACAACTCAGATGGATTAAAGTGAATTAAAATACGCAAAGACAATTCAATATTTACTTATTATATAGAAGAATCTTGAAAAATGCCAAATAAACTAACAGCCCATCATTTCTGATTATGAGAACCGCAGCACATGAATGTCACTGGTGTAAAACACAGGTAGAAAACCTTTTAAATAGGAAACAGTTCCCATCACTAACAAATAAAAATTACTATGCAAAATGAATAGTGCTGGAGATGAGGCTGTTATTGCCCAGTTAAAGGGGAGCTTTCACAGTCAATTTTCAATGTTTCCCTGTTTATGTGCAAGGCCAGCATACAGGCAGAGGGAAGGGCATTCTTAGGAAGTGTTTGTGTAACACTGAAATTTATAAAAGGCCAGAGGGGAGGAAATAGAAACATGGACTGAAGTAAAAATAAAATATCATGTTATTAGGGTTTTTCCAAAAGTCCCTATCTATCACCAGAATGTTCTGGAATAGCTGTAAACTTATTTCCCCAGCCTTCCATCACTGCCTGTCTTCGAACAGGTATCTGAATACAAAATAACACACAAATCAGAGAAGGACCATACAATGAAATATCATTCATTTCCCCAACATTTTTTTTTCTTTTCCCTGTTCTCTGAGAGAATAGACCTTTCAAGCCTAGCACAGGTCAAATGACTCCCTGACTCCTCTCCCTGCAACTTGCAGATGTCCTTAAGCCTTTAAGCAGTACCACCATCTTCCCTGGCACCTAGCCTCCTTCATAGCAGGAGAGTATGGACCAGAAGCTGTTGGGCCACAGCACACAAGCTCAGGCTTATGATCTGCCAGGAGCCCCAGACAGCAGTATTCGTAAGCAGGCAATTTATTCACTGCTTTCGGTGGTGGCAGAGAGCAGGATTCCTTCTGGCACGCTGTGCCAAATCACTCCAGCGTCTTCCCAGAGCCACACTGAGTGCCCTGATGCAAACACCGACCCTCTCCCATGCTACCAGAGCAGCGACAATTCCCCACTGCCTGCCTCTCCTTTAGAAGGAATAACTCAGGCCATAGTTAACTCCAGCAGCATCGCATGCACCACAAGTACCTTACACCAGAAGACCAGAATCTGGCCTTTTATTTTCCCTAATATAGGGGAATAATGTTTGCATTCTGTGAGCTTTAGCCTCTGCATCTGTTGCTAATTGTCCTGGCACATCTGCTGCTAATTCTTTTCTGCTCTCGGACCAGCAGGGAGTAGTAATGTATGGTACATCCAGCTCCTGCCTCCCCGAGCACTTCTGGTGATATACTGGCCTGGGTGGATTCTGACCTCATCTTGTGAGGGAGAAACTGTCTTTGTGAGAGGAAAGCAGGAACCCCAGTTCCTTCTCCTGACACTCCCATTTCATTTATTTATCCCTGAGACTGATTTCAGCACGGTCAGAGCATGAGCTTCCCAGGATAACGTGGGCTACAGACACGATACAGCAGAGTTTATTTCTTTTGTGTCAAGAGGACATGTACTTTGCCCAGAAACCACTTGGAGCCAAGGAGCCTCATGAAGACGTGGCTCGTTCGGCATGCAGGGCTAAGTCACGCAGCAGTGCCGCTCTGCCCGCCTCGGGCTCCAGAGGAGGAGCAGGCAGTTTTCCTCTCTTTCTTGTTCCAGCAGCTGCTCCATCTCATGTCTCTTCCCTGATGCTGTTCTGGATTCCACATCACACCTCAGGTAGCAACCTTTCCAAGCACAGGCTTCAGTCCAGCCAGGGATGCAGCAATCCTCACTTCACAAGGGCAGCAGTGACAATCCAGAGTTCATTCTCCTTCAGCATTTCCTGGACAGTCCAGACTCAGTCAGGCTCTGCTCTCTTTCCACAAGAGGAGAGGAAGACCAGCCTCTGAGAACAAAATAATTTTTCCTTGTGTGCTCTGCTTAAAAATTGTGTGATTAAGCAGGTTCACTTTTTGTTCTTAGGTGGCATAAAATACTCTCCCCATTTCCATAGCACAGCTTTGCAACTACCCTGCTCATCCTGAGCTCACAGATAATTATTTAAAATGTGAAATGCTTTAAAACCAGACAAGTTAAGGCAAAAAAATAAAAGCATTTTCTGAGGGTGTTTTGCTGGCTCCCATGACTTGCAGATCTGGACCAAAACACAGTTTAGGGCCCCTTTTTACAGTTCCAGACAGCTCTGGTGAGTCGTGGAGATGCTCTTTTTTTCTGATCACAGAATTTTTTGTTGAGGCTGGCATTTATTTTGTACTTGGTGTTCTCTGTTGTTTGGGGTTCGCTTGGAGCGAAGGATACAGGTAGAGGTTGCATTCTGCCTTCCTGCTGGTTTGCCCTAGATAATATATGTGTTTTTTACAGCTATTGTATCCTATCGCTCATGTCAAGCTCTCTTACAGATATAATTTCCAATTAAGTTGGGAATAATCCACGGAGTGGTCCAAAATAAAATGCTGTCCCCAGACACATTTGATGTTTAACATATGTCTGCTAGATTTACCAAAGCAGGCTACATACTTTCCTCAAGTCAGATATGATGCATTATAACACAGGTCACATTTCTGAGGTTTTTGGGCAGCATGCATTGCTTTAAGGTGATCCAGCATACACACTGCATTCCAGCAGGTGTTTCCAAAAACTCCTCCACTGGAGTGCAATGACCAGACAACATGTGAAAAGTAACTTCCATTAATCACCAAAAAACAAAACCCGGGAAAAGCAGTAATCTTTTAGATACATAAATAAACTGCACAGTGCTAAATAAGCTAGATGCAATAGAACCTAATATGTAATAGCTTTGTAAGAATTGCACTGAGAATGTGCATTTTGAGGAGCTGTTGTAGAGACATCTGGCAAAAGGCAAAGACCAGACCCCCAGACAAACTCAGATAAACAAAATAAAAGCAGTAAAATGTATGTGTTCCTTCTCTGTGGAAAAAAAACATCAGAACTGGAGTCTCCAAATAAATACAAGCATATGTATAAGCTTAGTTCTTGAATTTACCAAAAGGTTCACGTAGCACCTTTTTATCCCAACTACAAATAATTTCATCCAGAGAAAATTTAAGTGGCTCTCATTTTGAAAGTCCTCTGGCACTGCCAAGCACTATCTTTTTTTCATATTGTATCAAACTCCTATATTATATCCTATAAAGTGTCCTAGAGCTAGATGTTCTTCATTTATGCCAGCCTTTCACTCAAGAATAAAATAAACCAGGAGGAGAGGAGGAGGGGGGAGAGGGAAGTTTGTGGTCTACTTTTCCTAATAATACCTTGGTTTGTAATTATTAAAAGCATCACAGTCCTTAGACAGCTGCTGACACACAGAAAATAATGTCCTTGAAACTGTTTGTTTCATCATATTTTAAGAATTAATACCTTAGGTCATGTTAATCAGTTTCTGATATATGTAGTTTTCAAAATGCACTTCAGGGAAGAAAATGCTGGAAATGACTAATAACAACAAAGATATGAACTTTATTCGTTGCATATCTAGCTCCCAATGTGAACATTATCAAAGTACTTTGCCATCTGAAGTATTTAGGAAGCCTTAAATAAATAATAAATCCCTCATTCAGTGAAACAGAACATCCTCTTGTTCCAAGCAAAAGAGTTCAAATTTATTAATTTTGTAGCTATATTTTAAAATGAGTGTCAGCCCCTGCTAGATGACTGCATGATAAGTATCCTGAAACTTCAGGAAAAGGCACTAAATTTTTCACAGCATTTGTGTTTCATTTTCAGTATAATAAAAATATGGTGCCCTTTTAATAATGAATAATAGATCTCCCGGTATGATTTACATGAGTGGATTAAATGTCATGTTTGAAAAGTTGCTGTTTTATTCATATTGAATTTCCCTCAAGTAAAACAAAATGGTACCCAGCTACTGTTATAATATTGCTGGTACCTCGCCTCGCTGATACATAAATATTAACCAGTTGATATACACTTTAAAAATCCTCAGTTCTGTGAACTGTTCTGTCAGCAATGGTGTCTTTTCATGCATATGAACAGATTTAGTGCCATCCCAGGTTTCAGGTACGCTGGGGAATACGTGTAGCACCAGTGCTCACACTCCTGTGGAGCTCACACCTCTTTTGCTGAAGTGCCAGTTTTGAAAGGCTCTCACAGAATAAGGATTGATGACAAACGGATGCAGTGGGACTGGGGTTAAAAACCAGTTTGAGGAGCTCAGCCCTGACACAATTGTCCCTGTTTCTGTTCAGCAGTGCTGGACTGACTTCCCAGGTGACTGGACAGCATAATGAGTGTTTTTTTAAATGTCACTTGCAGGCAGCCTCATTGGCTTATAGTGCCTTTCACAATAGCTGAAAATTTCTTATCTGAACTTCCTGTTCTGAGCAAAAACTCTTCCTAACAGGCAATATTTTTTTCTAGAAAAGTGTTTCAGAAATTGCAAATACTTGAAATAAGAATATATTCCCTTAAAGGTTCCTTCCCTGTAGGCAAAGTTGGCAATTTTCAACAAAATATTTTGGACCTGATAATTGAAATTATAGCTGAAAATAGTTTCTTAAAAGAAGAGAAGCATTTTTACCACACTCCAACTTTTATTCCACTGAAGCCAATGAATATTTTGATTCTGAAAAGTGAGGATTTGTTCTTATTGTTTTAATTGTTTCATACAATTATTTAATGTCTACTGAACTTAAGAAAAGCCCGCAAAAAAAAAAAAAAAAACAAACAAAAAACCTCAACAAAAAATCAACCCAAGCACTTTCTTTTTCTGAGTGAAATTAAACTTTTGCATACTGCAACTCATTTGTGCTCTTCAAGTCATCATTAAGATGAAAAATTTAATCTGGACTTGCTAACACTGGGACATAATCCTGTGGAGTAAAACACTGCTTTAAATATACCATGAGCACAAAATATTTACTGAATGGTTAGGTCTTGTCTATAGTGGGATATTAGCCACCATGAGACAGCAATAAGGAAGTTATACTTGTAAAATCCTTGTTCTAGTGTAAAGATGATGCAGACATCTGTACAGGTGCTGCCAAGGACAACCTAGTTGCATAACTGCCTTACTCTATGCACAGTAAACATCTCATCTCCTTTCCTATCCTCTCCTTACTCAACTTTCATTCCAGACCTGACAAAAACCTGGCAGCGAAAAAATATGTTGAAAGTTTAAGAACAAAGCTTCTTCACCATCAGTTAACGTATACCTCAATTTTTTGATCTCGAATTCACACTGAGTTTGTTTTATAACGTATGTGAAACTTCAAAATAGCTCTCACTTTGCCTAAACCATACAGCCTTAATCTACCAAAGCCTAAAGCCCACTTGCATAAACTAAATATATGAAAATATCCTAGAAATTCTGAGTCTAAAACAAGTTCCCTTCGGATCATGCTGTTCATTGCTATCCCTAAAATTGCAAAAAGTCATTTGGAACAGCAATCATATTTTACCACAATCCAAAGCATTCATACCTGTTTCTTTCAGCATAATTTAAGGAAAAGAAATGACATGTGTGACTGTCTGGCCTTACTGAAGGATAAATAAAATTCAGCTGGAGCTATTAGGAGCCTCTGTCTAGTATGTAGTCAGAGGTTATTGGCAGAGGTAGGTTGACAAACTAAAAAGGAGGACAATGAAGGAGCGGAAAGAGGGGAAGCTGGCAAGCTGGAGCAAAGAACATTGATTAATGAACAAAAAACATTTTTGAAAGGTCGGGTGTGCAAGTCAGACTAGCCCTGAGGCAGATCTAACTTACATGACCAGCACTTTCTGTACGCAGCAGGTAACCCACGCTGACACCAACTTTGCCGACATGACAGGGTTATTATTTTTGGAAGGATGTAGTGTTCTGGAACAATTTCTCTAATATATTAGTTAAAATTAGGCTTTCCTTCAATATCAAGCATGCATGTCTTCATTTTCACCATATTTACAATGAACTCCTATTATTATTCTGGCCAGTGGAAACAAAAGCATATCCTTCATCTGTGAGCACTTCTATTTCTCACACCATAACATACCCCAGGGCAGCTGTGCTGTGTGTAAGATTCTGTTCAAACCCAGATGCTCATGTGGAGCTCACCACTAGGACCTCACTACTTAGGGTAAGTTTTGTGGTAGATGCTAACCATCTGAAGCCTAAAATTTGCCTCATATCTCAGCATACACCCTAAGGGTTTCTTTTCAAAGGTCCTTAAGGTTGTGCACCAATACAAAGGTATAAGAACAGAAAGGTAGAATCATCCAGGGTACAGTACACCCTGTGACTCCAAAATGAGGTGGTGGAGAGGGTTCTCTAAAATTATGGCATTAAGTTTTTGCTGTATGTCACTCAGTAATGAAGATAGGGAATTACCAGAAGTTCATTGAATCCACCTTCTCCTATTCCTGTATTTTAAGGGAACTTGCCCAAGACCTGCACCCCAGTTCACTAGACTAAGAATGAAGTTTGGTGGAGATGCTAATTAAATGTCCTCTGTGAAGCTCCAAGAGAACTTTGAAGCAAACTTGAAAATGCAAAAAGCTGCAAAGACCTAGAAGAAACGTGATGCTGAAAGTAAGAAGCAGGGTACCCTGGAGTCATTCAGTCATAGTGTCCAGTCTTCTCATTTCAAGTCAATACTTTGCCTCCAAGGCACGTAACCAGGATGGGTGCATCCTGCCTAGGAAGGAATCACAGCTTAGTGATTTCTCTGACAGATGCATGTATTTGTTTTAGCATCATGTGAAAGTCCCATTCACAGTTTACCTCTCTATATGTGCCATTCCTTTCACACTGATAGCTGCATTTACAGACAGTGTTCATTATCCATTACAGGTGATAAACAGTTAAAAAGCAGAAAATGTGACTTAGCTGCACTTTACATATAACAAACCCAACATCTGCAATGATCTATCTGCAAGTAACTGAAAGCATCAGTGCCATACCTAGAAGTTGCTTTATTTGAAAGCTCTTTGGGATAGGGGCTGTGTGTCTGTTCTGTGTCTACACAGCAGAACATGTCGAGGAGGAAATCTACCATTCAGGTCATACTACAAAATAAATGACTGAAAACGGAAAAGACTCCTCATTCTACCAACGCCTCATAACGTGCACCAAAAAAACCACCATTCTACACTAAGAGAGATGAAGATTGTTTTCCAAACTGTAAAGAAGCTTTCATGTGCCAGTGAGTTTATCTGAGACCAATGTTCCAACCAGCACTAGGCATTAGCTACAACTGTGAGCAACTGACACACAACAATCCTGCCATGCACAGCATGCTTAGGCAGGAAAATATGTGTGCCTCACTCACAAAAGACAGAATAGAGCCTCAAGTGTTTGGGCTCCTTCCAAAATAATCCAAATGCTGCTTTTTTGGCAAATGGGGGTCAATGGAGCTAAAAACTCACAGAAGGATTTGGGCATTCATGTGTTTATATACACCCACTCGTTCATTTATTATACTAAAGCTACTTTACAGAAATCAAATTACATAGCTGACAAGCTGCAGAGATAAGAGAGAATAAAAGTAAAATTTAAAATTAGCTGACAACACTATATGATGTAGCGTATGTTTGGCACCTTTAAAATGAGCGATGAGGGTTAACCTAGGGGGAAAAAAATTGCACCTTCCTAAATTGCACCTTAAATTATTAAATAAATTATTAACATGATGGAATGCATTAAATATATAAGCCTAAAGGAGAAAGGGCGGATGTGTTTTAACTTTCAAAGCAACGACAGCATATTTATGAAGTGTTGCTTACTGTCTGGATGCTTTGTCCAAAGTAGATTTCAGTGTTGTAGAAGTTTCCACCATGACTAACAGGCCGCATTGTCCTGGCCTGAGGCTGCTCCTCCAGTTCAGGCCACTCCACCAAGGCACCACCTAAGCGGCTGAGAACAGAAACTTTGAGAGTGTAGAGGCCTTTAGGGACCTTATCTTTGACTCCCCTCAGGCATTTGAAGTGAACTTCTATTGGCTGTGGCGTCTTGGAGCAGTCAACCTAGGGAGAAGGCTCGGAGTTACTGACCTGGGCTGGGCTGACTTTAACCATACAATTAGCAAGGACAAATTTCTTCCAGAAAATAACTACTGAAAAGCAGACAACATGCTTCTTGTTCAACCTGCAATTACCTCCTGCTTACCAAGGATCTGCAATTAGGGAGGTCAAAAGTCAGAGAGATGACAGATAAAAGAAAAAACAATACAAATGCTACTAGTAAAATGTTCGGCATCCTTGGGGGGAAGGTGGAGCTGGTGAAGTATGACACCAGAAGACACTACCCTACAATAATGAGGCAGAATTAACTGGAAAACAATACCTTCAAAAATACAGCATGCTTTGCAAGACAGGCATGATATGTGATGTGATGAGCAGGCTGCAGACTGCAGGCACAGAGTGAAAGACAGGGCAGGCCATGTTTTTATACTAATTATTAGCCTTGCCAAAGCTATTAGTGCTGTGTAACATGCAGACTATCCTTTCACCTTCTGATTATCATATAATCAGATTCTCTTAAAAATAGTAATCAAAGTGCAACACGTGTAGAGTTTAATAACAACTCCCTACAGGCACCTTTATTCCAAGTCCAGACAAAAGGAAACATCTGCTGCTTGCTGCTGACAAGATGTTGTCTGAGTTACAGACTGTTTAGTATGGAATAAATGCTGTGTATCAGAAGTGCTTTTCTGGTGCTTTCCTTGTATGCTCAGCTTCTCAGCATGGAGGTTTGTGGAGGGGAACAGGCACAATGGCATGATCTTTACCCAAATTTGCCCAAATAATGGTGTGGGGTCTGTCCCACTGCACCAGCAGATATTTTGGTGCTGCCCAAATGCAATCTGCAGGGTCAGACGCACAACAGGGAGTCCCAGTTAGGCTCCAGTGTTGACTTGAATGGATAAAACTGTTTCTGCCATAACTAATTTGGTAGTGCTTAAAATCAGCAGTGTTTTCTCTTTTCCCCAAGAAATCAATTTCTTCCATTATTTTGAGAAAAGACGAGTGCTAGGTCTTCTTTCAATGCAACCGGATAGCAGAACCCATGCCACACTTTGGAATCACATGGCTACCTTGACTACTAGGTTAAGTGGTCTCACAGTTTAAGCCTACAGTAGCTAATAATCTCTTCTTTAATCCTGTCTTGGATTTATTTTGGAAGAGATAGCATATTTCCATATAGATAGAAAGCTTCTGGAATTAAATTAAGCAGTTAAATAAACAGTTGAATTTGTTAAACTTCTTTTGTTTCTCAACACAAATCGTACTTAACAACTAATCTGAATGACAATTATTTTCAGCTTAATTAGAAAATCTTAATTAACAATGAAGATTTAACCTTAATATTTTTGGTTTCTGAATCATATATAAAAAAATTAACATTATATGAATAAATAAGACAATCTTTTTAAACCTCAAGGCAGGATTACTGATGCAGGCAGCCTTCGTTATTAAACACATTCTAAATTAAACGCCTCTATGAATTTTATACTGAAATATATTGTGATAGTTTTGCATGCCAAATGTGACATTTTGTATTTTAGATTCATCTTCTGTAGTAATTTTGGAAATGTCATACAAACAAAGATTTTGTCATTTACCAATGGAATTACTATGCATGGCCGGTTAGCCATCTCTTTTCTGGCTCTTCTGGTTGTTTCAAGTCAGCAAGCCATAAAAAATCTTTATCTCTCTGAAACACAGCAATTTGGAAGATAATCGAATAGTGACTGGGGGGCAGAAACGCCAGTCTGAGGAATTATACCACAATCTCTCTTGCATTTACAACCTTCCTCAAAGCGAGTGTCAGTCGAGTAGGAAAAGGAGATAGAAGATTCATCATATTTCAAGCCTGTCTCATTTGCATGGTGGCATAGCTGTCTCATCTCCTGCTGAAAGACTTTGCTTGGCCAGCGCTGACAAACTGTTTTGAAGAACTCTTGCCATGCCCAAATGATTCATCATTAATAGCTTTAGACATTCTCTTTAAGCATCTGGTTACTTTTGCTGGAAAGCATATTTTGAAACCTGCTGAATTCTATCCTCTTATACTATGAAAAGAGAAAAAACAAAACAAAACCAAAAAAATAAATAATAATGGAATGCAATTGATCCAGTGATTTAGCAGTTCCCATAAGGGAAAAAAGCACTCATGGAGAATCTCACCTTCCCGCAAGGTTCTGCTGCTCCATTTAATCCAGTATTCACATCTGCAAGGTTACCAAAGCTGGCTACCATTTCTTCTTCTATTCCACTCTCCTCTGTTTTCAGTAGCTGACTTCCCACTCTGCAGAAGTCAGAACAGGAAGAAGAATGGAAAAGAAATGAACTACAATGCACACACAGAAAGGACTCACTGCTGGAAATACAGCAGTTTGATGTTTTCCTTGAACATATCATAGGATTTGCAGGGCACCCAGCAGAAACAACGGTGTGATAAAGCAGAGAAATGGACAGGCTTCAAAAAGCAGCACTAAAAAAAATAACAAGACCAATATTTGTCAGTCTGTGCCACAGGCCAACATAAGGAACCTGAAGTTTCACTGCCTTTCTGTAACCAGCTCTGTCTGACACTGGGGCTTAGGATCTAGGTTAAGAATATTCCAGTAAGAAGCCATTGCCTCTGTTACCACTTTGAGGACTGACTGACAGCTTCAATAAACTTGGACAGGTTTTTGGAAACCACTGATTCTTTGGGGCATAGGTTGCTCTAAACCACTAAAAAAATTAATTCTATTTAAAAAATCTTTCTTTTTTGTTGGTTTTTTTTTCCCAAAATAATCTTGTAATTTTATACACAAATCTTACATAATTTGTAAATCTTCAGAAATATACATAAGACAAGAGCTAGATATATGTTTTATACACGCACATACACAAATTTTCAGATGTATGTGAACCACTGAACCTTCCTTGTTACTCACGTTAACTTCTTTTGTATTTAAAGTGATGTGGAGGGTAATTGTATCAACTCAGAGTTGCTGGATTTTTGGTTTTGATGAACGGTCAAATACCAAAATTTGTAATACAAATAATACACAGAATATCAGCAAATAGTGCAAGAGCATCCCAACACTGGATAACCCAATGCTGCCCTGCTTAGTGCACAGGATACACAAAAGGCACAGTACCCTATGGAGAAAACCTCATTCCTAGAACACAGCAGGAGCAAACGCAAAACTAAGTCATTCACAATGAGCACTATCGAGCTCCATGCTTTGACAATCCCACGCCATCTTTCAACAGACAGAGAACTATGAGTAATTCCTCTGTTCCTAAGTGCCATCAGCATCTAAATATTACTGATCCTAAGTAAAAACATCTGTAGATGCTCTGCTGGCTTTGAAACACGTCAGCTCTTGCTTCCACAACATGCTTTAGGAGGCCAGGGAGGGTCAGTCAGTCATGCCAGTGCTGGAAATGCTCCAGCCACACTTGCAGGTGGAGTTGGGGCAGGCACAGACAAAGACATGATGGCTCTCAGAAGCTGGAGTCTGAGCAGGCTGTTCATGGTGCAGGGCTAGCCCAGAGCCACGCTGGAGGTCAAGTGAACTGCCTGCAGCTTACTGAGAGGAGTCACACGGAGCCAAGGAAAAATCACTGTATCAGGTGCAGTTGCAATGCAGGATTGATTTGGGTGACTACAACACAGCCATCAGAGAATAGGCTGTCTTAGGTTGCCATGCAATGCATTCACTTAAGTTTTTAGCCACTAAAGAAAATGCTATCACTTGGTGTTCATTCAAAACAAAAAACAAACAAACAAACAAACAAAAAATAACAAAAGGAAAGTGAGAGAAAGAAGAATCAAGACTCAAAACCAACAATATTTCCCTGGACTGAATTTCTGAAGCATTCCTTCAGTATTTTCTGACTTGCTTTTGAAAAATTCAACACCAGTGTCTTCGTTCCCATTTTCGTCCTTTGCCTCCTAGGTGATTACATACGAAGTCTCCACATTTGTAAAAATCAACATGGTTCTTTATCAAGAAAATGACAGACTCTGCAAACATGCTAAACATCCCAGACTCATGCATACATGCTACTTAGGTAACACATAGTTCAAATTCCCCTCTTCTGAAACAGATAATCCTGCCTCCAAGATCCTGGCACATTGCTATGAATCAGTTTGTATTGAGACCTTTCCTATTTTTTTTCCTTTTCTTTTGAATATGTACACATTCACATCAGTAAAATTACCACAGGTTCATAGCTAAACTCTTTTCCAGATTCCTCTACAGTAGAATTGGTATTACAGAAATTCCTAAGCAATAACTGAATCAGTTGGAAGGTCTGTGTGGATGCCAGAGGCAATGAAGTACACGGAAATTTTGCCCAAGCCAGGACAGATGAGAGATAAGACAAGATTCAAGTGCTAAGAAGCGAATACATGAAGCAGAGGGTCAACCATCTTTGAAGTTTTATCCCTGAAGTTTTATTCAATCGCATCAACTTGGTCCAGCTGTCCTAAACAGAAGTAACAAAAGATGATTCTTGAATGGCAGTAGCTAATTCATGAGAACGTATGGGAAGTTAAAGCATTCCTCTCAAGGACAGAAGTTGTTTGGAACTTTGTACTTACTTAGCTTCTCATGATGGAAATTATTTCACTTAATTTGGTTAGAGTTGCATTGACACAGGGGTTCATTAGGACACCCATTTGCTTGCAATTCAATTTAAAATTAAATACACTTTGTTGTTGATTTTATTACTTTTAAACTACTGTATCTATTGCCTTTATTCGCTGCTAATACACAATTATGAAGGTAAACAGTTTTCATTACTGAACATCAAACATTTAAATAACCACATTTGATCTCTTTCCTAGTTGCACCATTTTTCTCCTTTCCCTCCTTTGGCTGGGTATTAGATTGAAGAGAATAATTTATTCAGTGAAGTTAAGCCTCTTTTGTGCTCAGCAGCATGCTCATCAGCTGTCACAGCAGAACATGGCTTCCTTTGCTCCATTCATGAGAGTTATTTATTTCCTCCATCCATTTCTTTACAGGTAATTTGATGCATGTATTTATCTGAAGGTCATGCATAGCTTGATCACAAAAACTTTGCCCCAATTCCTATTTCCTTCACTCTCTAAGAGTAATTCAGAGGTAAGGATGAAGGATGCTGGGAGAAGCCATTTGGTCACCTTTTGAAGTGTACTGTGTGCAGCACTTAAAAATTACCACCCAAGCTGGGTATCTGAAAACAGAGGTAATCCAAAACAGAGACCTCTTTCAAATGCTTAATTTTTCTAGGCCTGAAGTCCTTTGTTTGGGAGAAGTTCCATTCATTAATATCTGTAAAGCACTGAAAGATCTTTAGAATGTTTGGGAGAAGTTCCATTCACTAATATCTGTAAAGTACTGAAAGATCATTAGAAGGAAAGTACATTAGATGGAAGTACAAAATAGTCCTTATCTGACATACCTTTGAAAGAGTTCATGAATCCTGGCTCTCCACTTTTGTTTCTTGTGGTGAGAAGCTCTCTTGTGCTTTGAGTCCCACATGCCAAGAAGAAAAAGAAAAATCAGAATTTATTTCCAAGCGCACAGAAATAACACAGAAACAAAAGCTGTAAATGTGCAATTTTCCAAAGGTTTGCCTTAGGTCTTCTGGTCGAAGCTTTTCATGAGCGATGAGGAATTTTAGCCAACATTATTTCATTTTTTTTCCATAACTTTGTTTCTGTGTGTTTTTCCGTGTTTACTGCATTATTTCCAAGACAGACTGAACTCTCATCTTCTTTTAAAAATCTTTTTTGGTACAATGTATATTTGAACACACTAGTGTCCTACAGTCCATATCATTACAAGACCTAATCACACAGTCATACATAAGCATACATACATTTATGTATGTGCACGTGTGTTTGCTCACACACAACAAAACAGCACACAAAGCAGTTAAGCATAGATCAGAGAGGTCTCATCTCAAAGCCTTGCCTTAAATCTGCTCCAAATCTTGATGTCTGTCTTGTCTCACCACAAATGTTTTTAAATGTTTGGTGAAGGACTGGCATTTTTGGAGGTTACAGTGTGTGGTAGGCTAACTCACATGAGCAGTCCTCTCCTCCAACAGTTCTGCAGCTCTCCAGCATGAAGCTGGAGGGCTTGAAGTTATTTTTCTCTTGCACAGCAAGCTGAAAAAGTCTTTCCATCTAGAAGCTAGCATCAGCATCTATTAGGCTGTGTTCTCTGTGCAAAAACTCATAACCATAACTGCTGAGGGCTGTACACTCACGAAAACAAAATTCTTCCCCCTGACCTGCACTGTTCAGAGATCTTGCTGAATATTCAAGGACATTTCTCATGTCTGGATCTTCTACTGGTGTCCCTGAGACCGACATAAAATGTGAATACCACACTACCAATAGAGAAGAAGGCATCCTATTGTGTATCCTACATTGTCATCTAAACAGTGGGAAATTATGCTACACTTCTGCTCTCATCAAGCCTCGAAGGCAAAAAACCATTTTGGTAGGGAGACAATGAAATAGTCAATGGAGAAAAATTTCCCATTGGGGACTCCATATCTGGCTGTTAAAGTCTCTCCTTTCTTCCAAATCTCTAAATTTTTTGACAAATTTCTGGCTGTTTTCAAGGAAGCTTGGAAATGTCTGTCAAAAACTAAGGCAAAACATCCTACTTATTTCCAAAATGAAAATTGTCAGAGTGTAAAAACAGACAAAGACAACAAAAGTCTGTGCATGTAGCTTTTAAAATAACTTTTTTAACCCTGTAAAATTAAAGCAGAGACAACATGGTTGCCTTAAAGAACAGTGTGATTTGTTGGCAGTCCCAGCAGAGATCCTCAGATGGATGCTATAAATCCTGCAGGTCAAGCATCACACATAAACAATTACAAAGGTGACATGACCGAACTAGCTCAAAATGAGACCTTCTGGTTCTCCATGTGGCAATTGTCATGGGCAATGCTGCTCCATTGGTTAGAACCAAGCCTGCTCCTGGACAGCTTTTGGCTAAAATTTGCCCGGACTTTCTGGAGCAGGACCCATTTCTCTCCCATTCCCACTGGCACAGATTTTCTTTCCCCAGGCTGGTAAATCACCACCTACACCACTTCCCCAGGAAGGGCTGGGAGCTGGCTCTGCTCTGGGGTTCTGCTCCAGCAGAGCTGGTAGCTGTCTGGTTAGGGCTGTCAGACCCATAGTCTGACACACACCTTGTGACACTTCCCATAGTCTAATGGACTGCAGTCACCAGGGAACGTGTCAAGAGGTTTCGAGTTTTGGGCTGATACAATCAAAGTTAAAATTCAGAAAGTTTGAGTAGTGCTTGGTTCACATTTTTTCTCCTGGATTAAGTTCTTGGTGATGTTTGTGAAAGCTATTTTTGAGGTGGGCACTTAGATTAAGAAATAAAATGAAATAGTAAACTCACTTCATGTAAAATATCAAGTAGCCATAACATTGTAACAACATTCAGACATCACCACTCCAGGCTTACATTGAGCCAGTAGTAAAGAAGTTTTTTAAAAAAATTGATTTTATTACCAGACTCCCACAGCTGTCCAATCCCCCTGTTTATCTTCCTAATCTTAATTAAATAATGAATATTCAAAAGAAAATATGAATCAGGCTTCTCTGTACGAACTGCACTGTTTTCCATCTCTGCCTCTGAAGTGGCAATGGGAATATGATTTAAAACTATTTCTTCTGGATCCTAGTAAAATATTTGTCACAGTGTGTCATGATAATTTTTAAAAAGCTCTATCATCTACCTAATAAATTTGTTAAGTTTATTCAAATTTTATTGAACAGGAAAAGTGCAATGAGTCATGGTTAATATTTCTTTACCTATACTAAGAAAAAAAAATATATCAAAAATTCAGTGCTTAAGGTCCTATTCCGAAAACCTCTATGAGTCTGTAATACATCTTCTACATGATTAAAAAAACAGGAAACTTGCTTTAAAATGAATTATTCACCACCTTGAATAAATTTCCATCTTTCCTATTTGCAAAACCCCAAAGTCAGTTATGTAAATTTTAACCTACACTAATTACCTCAGGGGTGTGCAAGCTAAAGGAAAGTAGATGCAGTAGAAAAAAAAAAATCCCAGACATTTCCATCACCAGGAAGCAATTTAATAGAGGAAAAAAATGTGTAAGTTTTCAAAAACAGAACAGCCCATATATATATATATATTTGTTTTTAATGTGGAATAGTCATTTCTGCAATATCCCTTGAATTAGAGCTTTACTGGAATAAACCAAGTGGTTTTTCTCAATGGCATATACCATGGCACACATAGCCAGGCTCTTGTTTCTCATCATGACACCAGCATTGTCTAGACCGTGACAACGACCCATTGTTGACAACGGGCGTTCCCAACGAGAAGGCATGAAATGTGGTTTAGCTTCAAGTCTGTATAGACATTGCGGGCCCCTTCAGAAAGTAAGAGGCTAAAATCTGTGAACTGGTGGTCTGGGAGGTACTGGGAAAAGCAGGGAGTTGTTTGAAGGCAGAAGGGCTCAATCACAGCATCACTGTGTCCTACTCCTCATCCTGATACCAGGCCCTACTTTAGCTGTGAGCCAGCTCCTTCATACATCCTTCTTGTTTCTTCATTGGCCATCTTGAGGTCCAGTTACACAAATGGCCTATGCCTATCTACTGATTTCAGAGTCTATGGTCAAGAGCAGGACTTGAAAGGGTCTTTCATTCTGTGCTCAGCCTTGACACGCACAATGGTGCACATTGTTTCTGCAAAGACAAGAACCTGACTCAACACTACTAATCAGTGCTGACTGGTTATTTTCAGTGTCAAACTACTTCACAAATGGCAGGACCTGGTTGTATGGTACTTTTCAATTTGGAAAAAAATTAAACACAACTCCACCCAAACACGTCCTTTCCTCTTGAAAGCAAGCCCACAAAATTCAGCAAAGCTTTGAAGCAAAATCAATTTGGCTTTTATTGTTCAGCAAAAATGAAGCATTTAGGGAAATCATTGACACACACACACACCCATCCCCTTTTTGGTCAGTCCTAGCAGTGGTATTACAGCCTCCTGGTGAGGAGCTCTCCCCATTGCAATTTAAAACAGCCAGTGGAGCACTGGCCTTGGTGAAAATCGTACTCCGTGCAAGTAGTGCTGTAGGTGTCCACCTTCCTGCAAGTCTTCCTCACCAGGTCAGGGCGCAGCATGGAGACACAACCTGTGGGGTCTGCAGCAGCCTCCCACTGCCCACAGCAATCTCACATGCAGAGCTGGTGCTTCCCCTTCATTCCACTCCTTGAGATATGTTGGTACATCACAGTGCAGGTAGTGATGTCTTTTTTTAGGAGTAAACAGATGCCAAAATAAAAGCTTTTACTTAAAAATTCCGTCTCTCCATCCTAAAATGTTTTCCAGTGATGGAAATCCTGCCCACTCTATTTTTACGAATGGGAGAAGGGAGAGCTCACTGAGCAAATTGTTAGCAGGACTAGAAATAAAACCCAGATCTCTAGTCCCACTGGTGCCACCTAGTTCTCCTCCTTCACAGTCTGGCTGCTGTGTGAAGATTCATTCCCAGTGACTCCAATATCTAATGCACTGTTATACCACAAAATAAGTAAAAAATGAAGAAACATTTGAGATGAACAAAAAAAAAATATTGCAAGAAAAGTTAACATTCTTTTCAGGCAAATTGAAAGTCTAAGAGGCTTATCTGCTCCACATTAACTATAGAGAGACAACAGGGAAGGGAGGCTTGGAGAGGTAGGTTAAATGAGTGCCCTTCATTGAAAGCAAAGACTCCAGTAGCTGGATAAGACCTGCTCTGAAAATTGCACTACCCATTACCTGCTTGAATTTGTGTGACCTTGTCAAGCAGATGGCCACAAACCAGAAAGTAAAGCAGTGCCAAACCCTAGACACATGGAAGTATTATTGATGGTGCATTTTGCCAAAAAATGTGGCACAAACTCTTAGATGTTTTTCAAAGAGAAAGAGAAAAAGCAACAAAGCAAATCCTCCCTGACTTTCCTTTCAAATAGAAAATTAATTTACTGTTCATGAGAATCATATTAAAAACTTAGACAATTGAGTGTTTTGTAACAGAATTCAAACTCTCTTTTAAAACTGATACTGCAGAACACAAAAGTGAGATTTACTTTAGTCGGGCTACAGCCTTATTACACTGAGTGATACAGATACATTTAGTGACAACATTATGGGCTGATCGTTTTGATAAACCTGTAAAGCACTGCTTTATCTCTAACAATGTGGTGAAGACTGAGCTACTAGTCAACAGAGGAAAGTAGTATTCTGCTACCAAGGTGAATACTTTTATAAGACATATATATCAAAGACACGAACAGATATGGAAACTAGATCCAGCTGTAAAGTAGGTGTGATAAACAAGGACCTGAATTTCCTCAAAACTCAGAGATGTTTTCATTCAGGATTTTGATCCAAGCTGATAGGACTAACAAATTAAAAGAACTTGAATCACTTTGCTTAAGATGCATTGAGAAAACTCTGGAGGGATGTCTGCTGCAGAGTTACCCAACTTCTGCAAAACAAAGATTTTGCCTCTCCAGCCTCAAAAGAGAGAACTCAACTCTTCTCATTTCTGTCTTGCTGTTCACAGAGAGATCACCTGTGGTTTCTTCAGAACCACCAAGTACTCCTTCAGATGCTTCCTATTTCACAGTTGAGAAGATGTAGCTTCAAGGTCCTAAACCTTTGGTATCCTCATCAAAATCCAGAGAGTGTTGTAAGTGAATGCAAGGCCATTTATTAGAAAGTCTGACTACCATAGCCGAGCACTGAAAATGTGTAATGCTGAAATGTCATTTACCACTGATTAAGAGATTTTAAGCACAAACATCTTAGCCTGTCAAAGTTCCTCAAGTTCCGATGGCTCCAGATTAGCCTAGAAATCACCAGCTGCTAAGAAGATTCAGGCACTTTTAGCCTAAACAATAAGATATAATGGAATATGCTAACAAGATATGATGGAAGACACTAACCACAATTTATTAGGGAACACATTCTCTCCAGTATAAAGTCATGTACCATGAGCAATGCCAGTGAAAACCAAAGTAAACTATGCCAATCTATAGATCTAAAATGAACAGTTTACATTAACAATGAAAAAGAAAAAGTGTTCATAAGCCATGTAATGAACTTTGGCATTTTACAACCTTTCTGTTTTCTGGATGCGGACAGCAGATCAGGACACAAACAACTGAAGGAAAACTGAAAGGAAATACCGATCAGAAACACTGAAACTTTTTTTTGTGGTTTTCCCCCATTCTTCTTCAATTTAAAAATGTTTGTCAATTTCAGCACAGAATGTTTTCATTATTTGTGAAGCCTTTTCAAAGCCCCTCATGAAACATTGCTCCTTTAATCCTCTTACTCTTCCACAAAGCAGGTATCTAATTTTAGGTCTGTTTTGCTGATAGGGAAAACTTGAGTCATGGCAACAAATTCGCTTGTTACAGCTGCCAAAAAAAATCATGTTCAGGTCAGAGGTTACCATCTATTTCATCTTTCTGAGTCCCCATTCTTTTTTTTACTGTCAATACAGCATTGCCTCACAAATCTGCCTCCATTATAATTGTAATCAAAAAGTATAGACTTTATCCAATAACTTCCATTCATACTGCCTTTCATATCATCTTCAGTTTCAAGTGTGCAGACACATTTGAACACTTTATAATTAAGAGAGACATTCACTTACAACTAGTATATGAAATTTACATAGAGGGAAAAAACACTTTTAAGTACAGTTTACTGTATGATTGTCTTAAATACAACAGTGGCAATGATGAGTTGCAAAGCCTAATAATTTTTCTCTGTAACAAACAGACCTCCCCCTGCAAGCTTGCATCCTGCTCCATGTATCTGCTGAAAGGAAATTGTTTCACATATTCAGCTGAGATCCTTCTCTGATTTGAATTCTGATATGAGCAACTGTATAGAAACATCATATTGTGCTGACATATTTTTGAGTGAACATGTTAACTTTCTTATATATTCTCATCATAACCACCGAGTCCTGAAAACTGCATCTTGTCTAAGGGTCTGGCACAGTAATGAGAGAAACCAAGTGTGCTAACAGGCTGCCAGCAGGCTGAACAACAGTGACAATTTTTCAGCATTGTACTAAATAAATAAGCATGCATGTGATGCAACTGGATTATCTTTCACAGTATTTCACCACCTCTCAGCTTACAGACTACCTGGTTATATTTCCCACTAACAAACTGATGTGAGCTCCAAAGCCCTTAAAAAGTCAGGTTACACATGAAAAACCCAATACACCTCAAGAGCAGGAGGTTGGACTAGACAGGCTCCAGAGGTCTGGTTCCTCTCCACCTGAATTAATCTGTTCTATGAAGTAAAGGTCAGATGTACCATACAGCACAGGTTCTGCTCAGCAAATTCAGCTCTATTGCAAGACTGCAGAAGCAAAATGTTCCAGCATTTAGAGCAATTCTTTTGTCTGCAGCTCAAAATCCGTGTAGTCCATTAATGCTGCTAAGGAGTCCCCCTGTCATAAAAGCTAACCAAAGGTAGACTTAGCTACACCTGTGACTACAGTTTGGTTCCAAATGTATTAAAAATACAAATAAAACAACCCTGTGGGAAAAAATAATTCTGGAGAATACATGAACAATTAAATTATGGTTTTGTTGTACTTATTTTTTGCAGGTTTGTGCCTCTATTAATCAGTAATGTTGGCTCTTTCCTTGCAATCCTCGTCTGAGTTCTGTTTCTTTTAACAGGTGGTCCATATTTGATGAAGTCTCTTAAACTGCATCAGGACTTGGCAATCGCTAATTCTCTTTGAAGAATCTTTCCAATTGCTTCTGTTTATTGAACCATAGAAATGGACTTCCTTACTGGAGTTTATAGGAGGATAATGAGCCAGAGAGCTGACCAGTCAGATTACCTTAAGCAGCAGCAAATGCAGTATCATCATTTACAGCAGCTGTAGGAATCATTGTTCCAGCTCAATAGAATATCAAGAATTACTTCGGTTCTTTAATTGCCCCTCTGATCTTAAAGTGTGAAAGAACACAGTAAAAACTAAGTGAATTCATTTTTAGTGAAAAACACAGGAAATATGGAAGAATTTCATTACAAAACTCATATAATCCCTGAACAAAGCAATCAAAAAGTATTACACTTTAAAAGAGCAGCTATAGCAATTGTGGGTATTGTGACAGCACAGCGACAGACTATTTACAAACATATAGAACATGTTTTCCATTATTTTGCTAATGTTTATATTAATTTCCATGCTCCCCCTTCAATCCCCCCACTTCTAAAAAAAAAAAAAAGTGTATATCTGAGAGTCCAGCAGCAATGAGGTAGGAAACTTAGAAATTGGGAAAGTTCCCAGACTTCCATCGGAAGAAGCAGGAGCAAGCTTGATAGTATAAAGATATTTAGAATTCTCAGGTTACCAGCCTACAGGGTAGAGAAGTCCCCTAGCTACACATACGGCTTGTACATCAGACTGTGGGTCTGCTGAGTGGGTGCTGACACACATCTGAGGGCCATAGACTCTCACTAAGCAGGAAATCAGAAGTCCAAGGGACAGAAGCCCAATATCCCAACCATTGGGAAGTCCACCTTTTGTCTTTTGCCCCCAAACACAGGTTTCAGTGATTTTTAAATTTTTTTTCACAAGTCCAAGAGCAGGCTACCTGGTAGAACTATAATGAATTCAATGAGATCAGCCTAATGATAGATTTCAAAAGAAAATTACGTGCTAAAGAAGATACCCATAATTCCTACTATATCACACAAATGAAATGGAAACCATTATAGTAACTGACCGTAGAAATGCTTTGACAGTCAAATAATGAGTGTAGCATATAGGTAGCTTGCTTAAGATGAAGTCACCCACTTTTAAGACACGGTGTAAATTAAACATTGCCAGCTTTTGTATTCTTGACCTGTAATTCTCAGGAAAAAAAAAAAAAAAAAGAAAAAGAAAAAGAAAGAAAACAAACAAATAAGGAAAAAATCCCCACCCCAACTTATGTGCACATAACATTCATTTAAAGTCTTGGTAAATGTCAAAAAGAAGGTTTCTGCTGAGGAAAAGTCACCTTCAACTCTGAATTGCTCTTAGCTGCATATATTCCCACAAGGAATACACTCAGAACGGACTGTATGATGCTTAGTAGGCTAAAGCTTTGGTGAGGGGAGGTCTGCAGAAATCATCAAGATATAAACAACATTTCAGGTTGCTTCCAACTCAAATCATTTCATGATATGATTCTATGACAGTATTATCCAGTGGGGTAGAACATGCAAGCAAATGTACGTTGTTGTTCTTTATCACTGAGGTCTGTAATCCCACTGGTTAAATTCATGATTGGAGAGTAAATTTACCATCTTACATAGAACCAAATTTTACCCATGTTCTATCCACTATTAATGAAAGGAAAACTGATATCTCCATCACCATATAAATTGATCTCTGTGACTTGGCAAGGAGTCAAAGCAGTGATGATAATGACCCTGTAAGAGTATTAGATCTAATACCCTGAGGCATTAACCTTTGTTTAACCAAAAAGTAAATCTTTGATGAAAGACAACATTTTATTACTATCCACCTGCAACAAATAGCTCATTTCTTACTACCATAACTCAACTGCTGGTACCAAAGTGCAAAACTTGCACTTTATTTTCAGAGGTTCTTGAGTAATTCACATTGAGGTCATGGATCAAAACTGATTATATAGTGATGATGATCAAGTCCTGCAAGGTGCTATGCCCTGCACAGTGGACTAAATGTAGCAGCTGAAACAGGTAGAGAGAGACAGAGGCTGTGAACAAATTACCCCGGTAAAGAATACTGACCAAGTTAGAGGAGGAGGGTGGACAAACAAGAAATACATTCTTGGCTTGTGAGGCAGTACTGATCCTTTCTGTCACCCCATTATTAATTTTTTTTCTGAGAAAACCTGCATAAAACCAAGTAGTCACTTTCATGGTCTCAATTCAGAAACAGCTGAAAATCCTAGAGCTGGTATATTTCTATGGAATTTAAATTAATGTATAGCAAGATTATATTGCCAAAAGCTCATCAAGTGCAATCTCAACCCAAACACTCCTGTTTGCTCCATCTTCAGCAGTCTGTCATGTTTTAAGAGCACTCAATCTTTAAGCAAACATGGTAAGTCGGCAATATTTCAGGTATTTCCTTGCATATTTCTCTGCCCTGTAAGATCAGGTTCCACCCATAAGCATGTCCCCCTGCATTGTCCCATGATAAATGGTTTTCTGTGGCACTCTGAATATCCAGCTTTGGTTGTACCTGCTCAGTTTCTACTGCAACACAGTCCCAAGTTATGATTTTCTTGCAGCAGTTTATTTTTCTTTATTGAAAACAAATGTCATTGGGGCCTTTGAAATCCTTGGGTCTACATGGCAGCCCACAAAAAACAGCACTGCTTTCCAAATTTAATATTCTTTAATATGTTTGTTAACAGAACATTGACATCTGCTTAATGCTTTCTTTACAAGAACCTACCAGATCTCCGCTTATGCATTTCTTGCCAAACTCAACTCTCAGTTTTTGCATTTACAAAACAAGACATGAAGAAGAAACAATACAGCTTAAAGTTCCAGACTTAAAATCTAACATAAACCCGTTTTTCAAAAACTATTATTTTGAAAAATGCATCTGCCCTTTCAAAAGCTTTCAGTCATGGTCATCTCACACACTGAGCTGCTGTTTAAACCCATTTTTTGTAATGCTACAAGCAAAGAGAAACAATAAACTAAGGGATAGATAGTTGATACATAGCTATCCTTTTCATGCCAACGCTTCCAGCAATGCTCCAGTGTAAATCAGGAGCCTCATTGGAGAGAATTTTTGGCAGCCTAAAAAGAAACAGCAGCAATTCAAGTGTGTTTCTGAACCTCACCTATAAAACTGGTCTCACGTACTGTAAACTCTCATCTGGTATTTTTAACCCTTGGGCTCCCATGTTGTTTTTTTTATTTTGTCAAAACAAAGGAATGTGAGGGAGATGTCTGTTAAGACTCCTTTATTCAGCCCAAGGGTTAATTACTCAGTTTTGTAGACATTTGAAAATATTATGCTACCTCTAATGGCAAAATTGATAGAAGCTTGTTTCAGGCTCACTTTATGTCATTATGGCAGATTAAATTAACTAATCATAAATTATGCTGGCTAAAGTACATCTGCTACTCACTAAACCTGCAGAGAGAAGGGGAGGGTTTTTTCCTACTGAGTAAGAAGTAAATGCCATGAACAAAATTAAAGAGTTTTACACACCAATAAACATACATTCAAGGAACAAAAGCTGGAAGCATCCCAAAGTCGGCAGCAACAGATTCTGAGGACCGTGGCAGCAATCTGACAATGAACCTGTAGCTGTTGTGGAAAGGCATCAACACTGCAGTGCTGCAGGGGTATATCCACAGATCAAAGAGTAAAGATGTCCATTAAAAAATAAAGATCAATTAAACAAGAATTAGCATGCTCACATTATTGCTAGAGGTCTTTGAATACCAATATGACTGTAGTGGGTTTACCATGGCTGGATGTCAGGTACCCATCAAAGCCCACTCCCCTCTGCAGAAGGTCAGGGGAGGGAAAATGTAATGAAGAGTTCATGGGTTGAGATAAGGACCGGGATAGATTGCTCACTAAAGACCGTCACTGGAAAAACAGGCTAGAATTCGAAATGTTAATTGAATTTAATACTAACAAAATCAGAGCAGAACAATGAGAAATAAAATAAGGCCTTAAAAACACCTTCCTTCCAGCCCTCCCTCCTTCCCAGCTCTACCTCCTTCCCGCAGCAGCCCAGAGAGATGGGGAGTGGGGGGTTACTGTCAGAACAATGTAGGATGTTCCTGCCACTGCTCAGGGAGAGGAGTCCTTCCCCTACTCCAGCATGGGGTCCCTCCCATGGGAGACAGGTCTCCATGAACTTTTTCAGCATGAGTCCATCCCATGACAACAGTTCTCCACAAACTGCTCCAGTATGGGTCACTCTTTCACACAATGTGGTCCTTTAAGGACAAGCTACTCCAGTGTGAGTCCCCCATGGGATCACAAGTCCTACCAGGAAACCTGTTGCAGCATGGCTTCCTCTCCACAGGTCTGTATGTTCCCTACAGGACCCTGTCCCAGCATGGGCCTCCCCCAGGATCACAGCCTCCTCTCAGGCATCCACTTCCTCTGGCATGGGTCTTCTCCACAGGTTGCGGGTGGATCTCTGCATCCCCATGGTCCTCCATGGGCTGCAGGGACAGTGGTTTCACCATGGTCTGCACCCTGGGCTGCATGGGGATCTCTGCTCTGGTGCCTGGAATACCTCCTCCCCCTCCTACTCCACTGACCTTGCTGTCTGCAGGACTGTTCCTCTCATGCATTCTTACTCTGCTTTTCTCTGGCCACAATTACAACTGTGCGATAGCTTGCCTTTTATTTTTTTCCTTTTAAATATGTTTTCACAGTAGCATTACCACCATTTCTAATTGGCCCAGCCTTGGCCGGTGTTGGGTCCATCTTGAAGCCACCAGGGATAGGCTCTGCTAGACATGAGGGAAGCTTCTGCCAGCTTCTCACAGAAGCCACCCCTGTAGCCTCCCCACCTCCCACCAAAACCTGTCTACACAAACCCAATACAATGACATGACGTTTGCAGCATCTACTTCCACTGTCACCTCTTGCATTTTCTGTTCAAAGGGACTGAATACACCATTTCTGTATGCTTTCAAGGAAGGGATGGATGTACAGATCGCTGATCTAGAAGATGATACAGATTTTAAAGTGATCCTCTTCTTACTCTATCTATTGCAGGATGCACACATGACAGCTGTCCCATGCATCAGTGGGACTAAATTCCTTGAGAGGGCACGAAAACCTGAAGTTAGAGATGTGTGAGAGGAATGGACAGAAAACACAGGCATTGAAGACCTCTTTGTTGCAAAGTAAAGAATGAGTCCCTCTCTTAAAACTCATGGTAGACCAGCTCAATCAATCACATTAAATGAGAATTTTCTTTCTTTTGGACCAATACAAGGAAGAAAGGCAGTATTATATTGTATTACATGTAAATTCACATATGTAGCTGTCTGTTAAAAAGCAGAATATTATTTTGGGGTGACCAGATAGATTGTTTCTGTCTAGGAAACAAACTCTGCTGAACACCTCCAAAAAGATTACAAGTAAGATGATCAGCCATCTGACCATGTTTAGAGGGAGGGTAAACAAAGTTTTGACACATCTATTGTGTTCCTTCAGGTGTAACAGAGGCTCATGAAGATTTGGGGGCATCTGAATAACCCAAACATAAAGTGCGAACACTCAACACATTATAATCTTCTGGAAAGGTGCAGCACTTTCTGTTCACCTGTTGCCAGGTCCATACTCCATCAGTCCCTTGAGGCAGATGAGGTTCTTAGTACCATCTGAGTCCTTTTCCCTCACGTTTCCCTTCTATTTCGCATTTTCTGAACAGTATTACCCATACCACCTTCCATGCATGATGCATACAGCTATAAAAAAGTCAGAAGGAATGAAATATAGCTACAGGCTTTAGAGGAAAGCAGTAAGGAAGAGAATTGTGTCCCTCACCATCATGCAGAAGGCAATAATAAGGTTTAGTCCTGCAGTGGAGAAAAAAAAAATTCTAAAAACTTCCCCTGAAAATAAAAGAAAGCTTAGATCACCATCAGTCACTGGATAACCTATTTTAAGCCCATCAGAGCCAGTGTGCTGTTCTCATGTTACTAATTAAAAATGATAGATTCATCAATTAATCTCTCTTCCTGTCCTCTAGTCTTAGTATGAGATTTTTCAAAGGGACAAATGGTCATTAGGTGCCCACAAGTATAATTTCAGCCCTGCAAACTTGTGCCTTTGTCAACATGAACCAGAACCTGTCTCTTTATGCTATAAATGACAAAAATAAAACCTATGCCACCCTGAAAAACATAACAGATTCATAATGGGGAAATTATCTTATCTTCTGTACAATGAACACTGCTACATAAATCCTCCCTGGGCTCCAATCCGAACTCGCTCACTGATGAATAAGCCTCTGTTAAATGTGGCAGAGAGAGATGTCCTAGACTTAGTCTCTTGATTGAAACTCAATTGCAATATTACTACACAGCAGTCAGAGATCCTCCACTATTTGGGAAAGAAGCAACGAAGGCAATCTATTTTTATTCACATTGAAATGGAGACAAAGATAAAGGTCCTGCTGTTATCTTAGCAAAGTGCCAGTCACATAAAGCATGCCAATGACAATGGTTATCCTTTCCTCTTTCAATATATGTATCACCAGGCAGAGAAATAGAATTGGGGTGTACAAGGTTAACAAGCCAGCATCATGTTATGAAGCAAGCCATAAAATTGTCTTATAGTTCTTAACTCTGACCTGTTCCAGTGAAAAGCTGCCAAGCAGAATTATGTCATCCTGAACATCTCTCTCAAACTGTTCGATATATGAAGGAATCTCTTCATCTTCAAGCTCCCTGTGAAGGTCACATGCCTTACTGGAGCTGACAGGCATTACAGCATCCGGAAAATCTTCACTGACGACACGGGATGCTTGAAACAAAAGTGGCAGATTATCTCTCAGCAAACGGGAATTCATTCACTGGTTACTACCTTCTCAGTTAATACGTTTGGCCCACCAACACTTCATGAAACAGCATCAGTAACACAACTCACAGGTGCCAAGTGCCAGTACCAGGAAAACTGTCCTCAAGTGCAACATCTAAATTCAGGTACAAATTTAGCATGTGCACCTTGTTCCTTAGGTACTTTTTAAAAGGCATGCTCTGCATTTCCACGGGCACTTTGCTCACCTGTAAATCTTAAAGGGACTGTGATTTGGAACAACTTTGGCTTTCCTTCCTGAGGAAGAGGAGTAATAACTGCAATTGAATGGGAGTTTTAGGTGGAGCCACACCAAGCATGTCATCTTCCTTTCAACTCACCCCAAATGATTGGATTCCTCTCCCTAGGTGTATGTGTGCAGCTCCTGCCTAAATAATTGGGTCCAGTTCTGCTCTCACCCACAACATTCCCCTGATTTCACTGCAGTGACATATGCAGAACCAAAGAGTAGGTGCCACACATAAATGAAAATAAATCCCATTCATAAAGTCAGCCTCAAAGAGAAACTTTGTCCTTTTTTCAGTTTAATTGATCATGCTTTGTTAAAAAAAATTAGATCTTTGCATTGATATCTGTTATAGTACTAATACTACTTTGGGTCATAAATAATGACAACTATTTTTGCTCATGTCTCTGTGTTAGGATCACCAAAAAATAACAGATATCAGATTGCCCACATCTGACTATCTTTCTTGCTTCATATTTCTCTGCACAAGCTTTAATAGTTGTCTGTGCCTATCTCTTAAAGAAATTGCCATATCTAGTTATTTGCTTCTTTTTGTCCATCCTACGACATGAAAGCAGTTAAAAGAGAGGTTTTTTTCCTCACTCTCCTTTGAAGTCTTTCATTCTCTAATGAAGACCAGAAAAGGAAAGATAAAACTAAGGCTATTAACATTTCCAATTTTGCTCACTACTCATTGTTTAATGACTTTAATTGTTGAGCCTCCCGAGTACTTAAATCACCTCGGTGCCACCAACACACAGGAAGTAGGGTGGGTTTTCTATTTAATTACAACAGGATACAATTCAAAATCATGTTGGGGGAAATGTACAGTAGATATAAACAACTCAAACCATTACCTTAGGGTACGCATCTCTTCATGTAGCACTTTACAAGCCTAATGAAAAGTGATTTGACCTACAACTATTAACTGCAAAAACAAAACAATATTTACATTTAAATTTACTGTAACATTAAGGGTTTGGCGAGGAGAGGGAAAACCCAGGAAGCACAGGAAAAAGAAACATTGCCAAAAGCAGAAGATGGAGCATTGCTTGTTCTCCTTGATGCTGTGTTGTACACAATGGGCTATATGCTCAGCTGGTATAAATCAGCTGCTTTACTGCTTTCACAGGAGCCCTGCAAGTTTACGTCCTGGGAAGTCAGTAGATTCCTGTCTCAGGGTAGAGCAATAGTCAAAAGAAGGAATAAAACCATTTGGCTCAGAAAGATAAACATGAAGCAATTCAACAAAATATACTTTTTCTTTTCTGTACTTCTTATTTTTGTGAGGAATCATATCAAGTGAACTCAGTTTTGGTGGAAGACACTAGACTCATAGCACATGTTTTGTTGAAAGAGAGCAAAAGAAGAGAGAAAGCATTTTCAAAAGCCTTTTTGAGGAAAGCAGTTGTGAAAAATACAGAGATAAATTACAGTTTAGATTTGAAAAATATTTGATCAAAAGATACATATGCTCATTTAAGCACAGTTGTTCATTTGTCTGAGTCGGAAACAAGGAGAGAATGGGGTTAGTTCAGCTGTTCTATTCCTTCCACAGTGGCTTTGCAAAGAAACTTCTCAAACTTGGTCAGCATCATGTTGGTCCTTGTTTGAACTGACCCACAGGCCGAAGGATCAAGCTGATGTCCTAGAGCAATACCTGTCCAAAACAAAACAACCAAATCTTCGCTGTACAAAAGTAGCCAGTGTTACAAATTCTACTACTTTGTACACAGAGGATGAAATGGCTGAAAATTCATTAATGGATTGATAAACTAATTAAAAACTTGCTGCTTGAAGCTGTTAGCATGGGCATGAAAAGTTTTCATTGCCTTGGATGTACCCTGCAAGTCATGCTTTCCTGATACCTTAAATCACTTCAGCACGGACTGTATTTGCAGATGCTGGGCTGTAATTAAAACAATCTCTCCAGTATTATCTTGGCTGCTTGTGACCTCATTCACTCCTGTATTTGTCCATCGGATAGCAGCAGGTTAAACACTGAGATGACAATTTAAAGAGTACGTTCAGCAACAGACTATACCTCAGCATGGCTTTGAATGCATAAAACTGCAACAAAGTCCGTATGGAAAAATAATTTTGGCTACCTGGTTCTAGAAGACTGTGTACAAATTTTATCTAAAAAGTTCCGTGACAAAGGTTCACGTGCCAGTTTCAGACAACTAAAATTCTGCAAAATTTGGCACTTCAATTTTTTCGTTCTTGCCAAAGAACAACATAATAGAAATTATTTTTTATGGTGCTCACGTATCATCATTTAAAATGTTCACGGATCACAATCTTACACCGGAAAAATGCAAAGTAAAAAATATATAGTCTATATCTTTAAAAACAAGCAACCAATGTTGCCTTTTAAGTTGCCTTATAATATGAAATAACACATACCACAAGAGTGACCAACAGGTTACTCAGCGACAAAATGCTTTAAATATACAATTATATAAATTCTGAGCCATGTTCTTTCCTTTCCTGTGGGGATCATCTATTAATTAGGACTGTATGACTACGTGATTTTTCAGCTCAGTGGTCAAATGAAGAAACGAAGCAGTTCTGTAAGAGTGAAACCAAATGAATCCTAGTTTTCTATGGTTTTTCTGATGCCTAATAAGGGTCAAACTTCCATATTAGCTTTTCCCTCAGTGGAGATATTAATAATGCTTGTCTGCTCTGCTCAACTGCCCACTTCCATAAAACTGGTAGGGAAGTCATACCTGTGAGACTTGCTCCCTGTTAAAAAAAAAAAGGTTTGGAAGTGAACAAGAAGTTCAAATACTGGGAGGGAAAAACACAGGCAGAAATAAACACACCCTGATGTATGCACAGAGAGGTTGAAACTGCACAAGCTTCACCTCCCAAGGAAAACCTCTCTTTTCTGGATTTTCTTCACCCAAGCAAAGAAAAGTAATAAATTCAGCTAGAATGGTGTGCAGCTTCACCCACAGGACTAGCTCTGATACCGATCATAACACTTTTAAGAAATAAAAGCACCAAGGCACAGCTTGAGACACACAACAGCAGTGGCCTGCAGTGTGTGCCCCATTTGCTGCCCTCACACCTGCACAGGATGTGCACATGGAGTGTGTGACACATATGCTGATGCATTTGCTTGCCCCAGAATTGAATCAGTGAGCAGTGAGCTCAGCAACCTTGGCAGCCTCAGCATGAGTTCGCTATCCACAGAACATACTCGGTATGCTATTATATTTCTAATAGAATGACATGTTTTAGGGCACCTTGCTGAAGGAGAGGATAACCACTGACAGACGGAGAAGGCTTCCCCTTCTCTCCCTGGTTCCCTTGCTTAGCAGTGGCAAAGTACACACAGCACAATTTGTCTCAATTAACTTTAGCCATGCAAAAAGCAATGGTCAAGTCTAAGTCAGTTGCCCAAGACCCATCTAAAGCCAAAGAAATGAGAACAACCGCTTCCAAGGTGCAGTTTGCCTATGAATGTTATAAATACTGGTAGACAGGGACTACATAAGTACCACAGATAGACAGTCAATGTCAATCTTTCACAAATAATGTTGACTTCACAGCCAAACATTTTTATTTTCACCTATGTTGTTGTGTGATAAAAGGAAAAATCAACCTGCAGCACTGCTATAATCTTTCTTAGCAATGTGGAGTTCTACATTAACATAGAACAACTGAGAGCTTGATAAAAACTTGTTAAAGGTTTTTGCTTAAACTATCCGCGTGAATTTAGTTGTGATGGTTGCATTTTTTTCCCCTTGCATTTAAAATGAGATAAAATGGGTTTCAAAGGTGTTACTGATATGACCAGTGCCAGTTCAAGAGATTTTGCAACTCTAGGCAAATGAAAACGTTTGCCTCTTCTAGAACAAAGTTAGTTATAAACTAAATAGTCATAAAGCAAGTTGCAGCTCCAGGAGCTCCAGTGCCATAGGCAGCCGCCTGCTCTGTCTCTCTGCAAGAGTGGGCCCGTGTACTGCTGAAATACAACAGGAAGCCTCATACAGATACAAAGGACAGAAAATACTTTTGCACAAAAGACATCTGCTGAAAAAGGAGAGGGTGGATAGGCAAAAAACACAAGGGCAGCTCTGAGCTTGTACAAATGTCACTTCTAGGATGAACCAGAGGAGAGCAACGTGGGCCTCGTGTAAAGGCTGTGATGGTAAAGGTCTCGTGAATCAACCAGATTTTAAGTAACGCCTGTAAAAATGAGTGAAACCAAAGTAAGGCTGTTGGCTTGAGGTGAAGAAATCTCATATGCTTCATTGTTTTTACTGTAGATGGAATGTCAATTTGTATTTTCTAACAAAGCCACAGAAAGCACTTTCTTACTCATCTGTTAGTGTAAATCCTTGCATAGATAACCTGAAACAGTGTCACGTGACCCATGCATCCAACAAATTGTCCACCCATTTATCAGCTTAAATAAGGATTTCATTTTTTTTTTAGATTTGAGCACATAAGCAATGATATTTCCAGTCTTTTTTCATAAATGTGGAATTCAACATGCAGTGAAGCAATCTAGAGCAAACATGCCACTTAAGTTACACTTAAAACCACATAAACATGACGCAAAACAAAAACATTTGGAGAAAAAGACCTTACAGGCTTGCATTAAAATCATCATCCCTTTGACTTCTGAGTTCAAGGGGATGGATTACCCACTCTCCTCCCCACATGCAGACTCAAAAGAATTTTATTTTTCTTTATGCAATTGACTTTGTTATTTACCTTGGAAGCACAGCATCTTGTTTTCTTCATCTAGAAGCTTCATCAGTTTAGAGCACAGGATTTGCTCATCAAATTTCACAGGATCTAAAAAAAACAACAGTGAAACAACTATAGTTTCTTCCAGTAGTATTTCAGGAAATACTATTTTAAATGAAAAGTAAAGATAGAAAAATACAAAAGTTAGGAAGTCCCTTGACACTTGAAGATAGCTTTTAAGTGCTAGTTTCATAGCTCAGAATAAAATTACAGTCACTTGTTTGATACAAGACAATTTAAAATAACAAATATATACTTTTAAATGGTGGGCAATATTATATGTTGATCTGGACTGAAACTGGTTTATTAATTCTGCTAATAGAGTAACTGAAATGACTGTTCACATTCAAATTGCCAGATGAATTCTATTTGACTCTTAATGAAAATCAAAATACCCAATTTATTCTAACGTGATTTTGGATCTTCATTAGAAATTTTATCTTGCTGTCCATAATAATAACACATTATCTAATATGAGTAGTCATTGCAACACTCTATGAATTTTGAATTTGTGGCTGGTTAGTCATTCAAATTTTCAGTAATATATGCAGATTTTAAAAAGCAGCAAAGGATATGCACACTTACCTTTTCCCATGAGACCTAAAAAAAAATTTAATTAAAGGTTCTATATTCAAGGGAGAAATGACCAACTGGGACCATTTTCTCTCTAGGTCTCCCAAACCCTGACTTCTCCAAGTTGTCAGTGGAGACAGGCAGATAGAAGACCAAAGAAATGCATACAAGGCAGGTGGATTGAAGTACAGCTACATGCAAGCTTGTGTGTCTCTTTTTAAGTGCTCAATAGGATCTCAAAGAATTAAAGAGATTGAAATTTCAGAGCCAAGCTTTTTTACCATGAAATTTCAGAGCCAAGCTTTTCAATTACACTGAGCATTCAAAGAAGGCAGTGGCTTCTGCAAACCTCTTCTGAAAGTACAGAATCTTTTACATTTCTTTTAGCCTGCAACACTGAAATGTTCCCTTGGCAAGGGGGGCAAGCAAATCCATAGTGGGATATTGTTTGCTCTCAGGGCATTATGAATTCATACAAATTTCCAGAACAAATCTAATTTATCAAATATAGAAAAGATAATAGCCAATATCTTCATTTTCACAGAATAACCCATTAAAGAATAGTTAGTGGCTGAAGATTTGCTTTTCATCAGCTATTCTCTTTGGGCATTGAGCCTGGCTTTCTAAAGTTCTAAGAAGAGCGTAACTTCAAAGTGTGCCCTGATTTCTTCACATTTTTCTGGTTTTGACTCTTGCTCATGACAAGCCACTAGCTAGAAAGAGGAGGTAAACCAGTATGGTTTCCAGTCAGGATGGCCATGCAGGACCAAGCTTTAGTTCTGACTGTCTTTTTTCATCCACTACGTACAAATGTACTTCCACAAACTTAACACTTCTGCAAGGAAAAAGAAGCCAGACAAAAAGCCTGGTTTGTAAGTATTGACAGTAAGACTGGTGAAGGTAGGAAGGCATCTCTGGAGTCCATCTAGCCCAGTTCTCCCTGCTCAAACAGAACCAAGTAGCCCAAGACCATGTCCAGGCACCTTTTGAATATCTGCAAGGCAGAAGATTTGCTCTTGGCAGAGGAGTTGGTAAATACAGCATTATAACTGCTCTACAGAGGTCCACACAGCCAGCCTGAGGCTGGTACTGTTGCTAATTGACTTTTAATATGCAAGTGTTATCTCAACCTTTGAGTGACATTTTTGCCAGGGAGAAAAAGGAAGACCATCAAAAGACAGCTCCTCACACATGGATCTCAGGCTTAGCATGATATGCAATTGACTAAAACCACCTCTCCAATGCAAACTCTGGAAGTTGATGGACCAAGAACCTGTTCCAAATTCTAAAATAAATAAATATATAAAACCCCCACCATACAATACAAAATCAGCATTTACGGTTAAGTTTATAACTCAGCCTCTTCAAAGTAGTCAAGAGAACATTTCCTCCCAACGAAAACTGTATTTCCCTATATCCCTTATGTCACCACTCTGTCCGTACATGATTTTAGGCATACATGCACAGATACATAAATCTAATCTGCTTTTCATTCTCTGATTATGAAGCAGATCATGACTCATAAAGCCTTTTCATAAGATGAACCAAGGCAGGACCAACAGGAAAAAAATCTTTCCTTTAAACACTCTGAGCCAGAAGTTGACTTCCAAGGTATAACAGTGGTCTCCTACACAACGAATGGGGAAATTATTGTGTATGATATTGATTATGTGTAAAAAATAAAATTGATTATATGTAATTCAACCTTGATCAACCTTGATTTTTTTTCACCAGAACATAGAAATTCAAGTTAGTGATATGCAATAGAGCCTGCCTTTTTTAGCCACAAAAGTTTTTGCTTCAACTTGACTTCCAGAAGTGAACAACTTTGAGACCCTTTACAGTCGATAACTTTTGTTAGATCTGACTACAGCTGTGCATCTAGAGAGTCTCTGCAGCACAAATAAGCACAGGCTTTAGAAAAGCAAAGGGCTAGCAAGGTAACACAGGAGAGCTGGCTCTTGCGTGCTATCAGCTTGTTAATGCTTAACAACAGGAGCCGGGCCAAAGCACTCAGTGCATAGCTAAGCACTTCATTACCATGATGATGTTCTTACTTAAGTCCATGCAAATTCAGGCAGGCCCGTTCCCACCCTTTTTTATCTAAAAGCCATGACAGCAGAGGAGAATTTCCTTGCTAGACAATACCTCCTGGTTAATCTCTCTCATACCTATGCATAACTTCTGTTCTTCCAGCTCTGCGGAGTCACACCCTCCCACTAGTTGCTATCGCCCACTGAGAGCAAAGTTAAATATCTCAGCTAAACTGGCAAAAAGAAAACCAAAAAAGCCTCCTCATGCACTTTTACGCACTCTGGGGTTTCCTTCTGTTAGGCAAACACACATTCAACTCCGCAATAAAATTGCTCTCCAAGGAGGACTTTGGGAGCAGGATTGTGAAAAAGCTCCAGCTGAACACTCAGTTCTAGACTAACTCCATTAATTAAAAAGAACATGGTGTAGACAATGCTCTTGTAGTGTGCTTCATTTTGCACAGTAACAGAGTCAATACAGCACAGCCTCATTTTTACCCGCCCATTAACTCACTGTCCTTGATCAAAGTCTGTGTATACTGCCTATCATGTTCAGAGCAGTTAAGGCTTAGAATTTAAATTGTAAACCTCAATATTTAAATAGAACTGCATATGTGATCTCTGACACCTCATTTTCGTGAATGGAAAAGAATATTCTGACACCAAAATTACATACTTAATTCTGCCTCACCTTCTTCACTGACCTCCATCCCACACTGCCTTGGGTTTATTTCCTCATCCATCAACGGGTCAAAGTAATTTCTGCTGTATTCATTTCCTGTGGAAAGCACATGAAGTAAGGGTCAGCGATTATTAGAAGCACATGAACTAAAATGTTAATTTTGAAATCGACACCAGCAAGCAAAGGGTCATTTTTTGCTACTTTACAAGCTTAATTTTTTTAACAAGTCCTCTAAGCCTACTGGTACTGCAATTATCATCTTGTGAAAGGTCAGAAAAGGTAATTCTGGAAACAAGTGCACTTTATGTTACTTTTTCTCAGGAACTAATGAGAAAAAATTCTCAAATTCAGATGGTGGAAAGATAAGAAAAATTTTAAAAAATACAGCATCCCCAATATAAGCCAAATTATTCTTGAAACACACCATACAAGTGAATTTTCCGTACTGCAAGGGAATTTGTGTTTCACAGCTGACCTCTCCAATTTCAACAGTTTTAAATTTCACCACTGAGGTTTCAACGTCTGGTGCATCTTTAATACTGTATTGAACCAGAGAAGTGTTTAATTACAGAGGAGATACTAGGATACTGCCTCATTAATCTGAACAGCAATTATGTTCAGTTGGACTAGGTAACTAATCCAAGATTTTGATGGGATAAACCCACTTGTTTTAGTACTTGGCTATTTTAACAGCTACTTTTAGCTGCTCTTTAGAAAATAAACAAATTTACAAAAACTAATTTGCTAGAATTATCATTAAATAATACAGTGTCTAGCTACCTAGAAGAACTCATGCTAAATGCCAGAAGAATTTTCTGTACACAAGGAGGGAGGGCAGGCTTTCTCCTCAAAATATGTCTTTTCTTCAGCAAAAGTGCTACACTCTATTAAAACCATCCACATGTTCACTGGATTTTCAAACACAGTAAATTATTATTAAACAGGGAAAAAAAAGTAAAATAATTAAGTGCATAACAAATTTTTTAATTGCTTGAAGAGACTTGGATATATATCCTGGAAAATACATAAAATCTAAATGTATGAGGGGGTTAATTCATCCAAGATACACTACTGTTGTCTACAGTGTATTTGTTTTAGGATCAAAAATAATCCAAGCAGCAGCTCCTTTTCAGAGACTAAATGAAACTCTGATATGAAACTAGGTTTAATTTATATTTCTGGACTGGCACATTTTGACTGTCAGTCTCTGTTCCTTCAATGTAGTAAGTACAAGAACTGAAAATTTGCTTTACCTTGAGGTCTCAATAAAGAAAAAATAAATGAGTTTCATTTTTGTTACTTTATCTGTCAACAACTACTAGGCTGGTATGAATCTTGGCAGTATGTAATCAAAGTCTTATGTACTGCAATAACAGAGCCATTCTACCTTATTCACTGTAATTGTTTTTCTCTAGCACAAAGCACCATGATGTTATATGAACACCCCTTCACATGTTGGTAAAATAATTCACCTACGTGCTAAAAAAGAAAATGATGATGCATTTCTTTATTCAATTACTTTATAGCTGTAAATGTAAATTGCTGGAAAGTGTGTTGCACCCATACAAACAATATTCAGCTCCTGCATAGGCTTTTTGCACAATTTTATTATCACAACAGCTTTAATTGAATTTTTAATATCCCATGTGAGTCTGGTGTGAAACTTTGAGGAGTAGACTTTTGGGCAACTCTTCTGGACAGAATAATTGGCATTTAGGAGGAAGTGTCATGTTATATTTGAATCTGCAAGGCATGGAAACCATTATTCAAAAAAAGAGATACATTGACAAATACGATTAGACCAGAGCTTGCTCTCTGGTCCTCTTTACAAAAAAGAACAACCTCAGCACTTTGAGGAGTATGAGATATTTTGTCCAGGGCTTTGGCTCTGTCAGAACCACACACAGCTGGCGACAGACGGTTATGCAGAAGGAAAAAGAACCACCAGGCTTGATTTCTTCAGAGCAACATACACACTTTAAAACTTACATAAGCAGAACAAGTGATAAGCACCAGAATCACCTCCTCATGGTGATTTGGACTCCACAGAAGACTTTTATTGAGGCTTTCAGAAGAGCTGAATTACACAAACCTTAAGTCACTGCTCTGGATGGGGGATGTTGCTGTTTGTGGGATTCTCGGTCTTTTTCCCCCTCAGCTCAACACACACCTTGACAAATGGTGTGACCAGGAGGTCTGGGCTGTGGACAGGTCCTAAAATTTCTCAGGGGCAGTCAGAGTTGCTTTAGTTTTAAAATACAAAATTATCAATTTTAGTCAACATAACACACTGCCCAAGGCATTTTGCTAATAACATTTTGTGAGCATGTGAACTGATTACTAATCATTTCACATTTGCTTTCGGAAATATTCGAAAGCGTACAACATGTAAATTAACAGTCCACTAAGGAATTCACATCACTCTGCTTTGTGGTATAAACACAGTAAATGTTAATACAGAGCTTGCTTGTAGGTATTTTGAACAGCACCATATAGCTTGGTGCTTTCAACAGAGCAAGTTACTTTGACTACCTGCTCCCAAAAAGACCTGGCCAACTTTAGAAACTTGGGTCTTTGCTTTGATCCAGAGGTTGCCTCAAACCCATTAACTCAATTTGAAGTCCCATTCACCCCTCAAAATTGTGTTATTTCGTGTGGAAAACACAATGGATAATTCAGGAAATCAGAATTGTAGTGCAAAACCACAGATTATCTATACATTAAAATAAAAATGGAAAGAAGGGTGTTGGCACAACAGTGACCAGATGGGAATTTATACAGTTTAATTAAAGCAAGAGGAGTTGCTAATAAAATTAGCATAATCCTTGGATGCAGCCCATGGGACTGTACACGAATTACTAGGACTGGATGAAACTTAAAAGACGTCTTTTAAACTAAGATGTCTGTAGTCAATTATGCAGTCTATGTCCCGAGAATACCACACAGGAAAGGTATGACTAAGCTGAATTTCTACGTTGTTCTCTACTCCACAGAGAGATCAGGTAGTTCATGTCAATCACACACGAAAGGTATAGCATGGAATTTGGATAACAGGGAATTATTCCATTTATGTTGTATTACTGATCTAGGTTTTCAGTTTAATGAAACAATAGCAAAAACTCTGTTGGATTTGTTAAGTAACTCCCAACCAATGCAAAAATTAAGGAATTATCAATAGCCAGATGACTGACCACTGAAAGCTTGAATAAACAATTACTGGTCCTTATTTTCAGAGTGATACTGGGTCTTCAGGATAAAAGAAAAAAAAAATTAGCATGAGCCATCTTTATTTAGAAGACAATATGCAGATTATGGTGTGCACAAACTTGCCCTGATAAGTAACAAGTCCATTTTCAGACAGCACCATGGTCAACACGTGTCTACCAATGACCTGGGAGAACGTTACTGGGCATTACTAAGGCAACACAGAGAAGCCTTTTGCATCAGATAGAATAAGACAGAGCCATTTTGGAAAGATGAAATTCCAGCCTGAGACAGCATTTTGACCCAAAGTACTTTTGAAACATAGTGATGCAGCTGGGAACGGAAAAGAGTAGTCCTCCTTTCCCACACCTGACTTGAAGCTTTGATTTCAGCAGCAGTTCCTATTAGGGAACATCATAGCAAATACTCGCTGTCTCCATTCAACAGAACTGGACTTATTTCCCTGGGGATACTTTTCATTTTACTTAGCAGATATGGTCCTTTGGGCAGCCCAGACTGAAGGCTCTGTGATAACATATTTCCCCATTTCTTTATGAGAGCCAAAGCAGTGTCCTGGGGTCAGACTTAAATATCCTCAAAGAAAAGTGACCACCTCAACTCGGCCAGGAAGAACCAAGACTTGGGATTAGAAGGAAGGGAAGGCAAGGGTCCCACTTCCTGCATTTCCAACTACTTCATTTAACCTTCCTCAAGTCATGACGGGTGATGTGACTAGCACTCCCACCCACCTGTTTTTGTGATTCAGTACCTACATTGATAAAGTTTGATATCTACAAGTTGCTTATTTGAGCCTTGGATTCTACTTAGTACTTTGAAAAAAATCTATAAAGAACCCCCAAAAAAATCATTCAAAAGAATTAAAGAATGAGAGGAGAAAGAAGCCTTTTGCCTTAAAACGAAACTCATGGAATGCAGAAGTAAAGAAAAATCATCAATGAAAACCGCATAAATAGCAGGAGTTCCTGCACAGTGAAAAACTGAACAGGTTTCTAGTAAATTTATAAGTTCTTACTTCATATAGGCAGTGATTTAAAAGTGGAAAATGATGTAGGAAAATTTGAAACTTTCACAAGAAAAAATTTGAGTTTTTATTCCAAAATTTTGTGTTGCTAGAATTACTCATATCCAAACGTTATGAAGATGTTAAAAATAAAACTAGTCTTGTAGAACACAGTGAATTAATATGTAATCCAGAAAACAATGTTAACTTTCCATTATCATTTTTTCAAAGCAAAAAAAAAAGAATTATTGTGAGTTAACCAAAAGCTATACTTTTAGTTTGGGTTCTTAATTATCATATTGACTATTGGTCACATTTACCTCAGCTCATGTCCATTTGAGACATACATATACATTATTTTCTATATTATATGTATAGATAAGTATTTTCTTTGTAGATCTAAAATAAGATTTCCATGGAGTGCAACTTTATTTCAGATTATCAAATACATGGAAAAGTGGTAGAGATGTTTACACAGAGCTTTTTGTGAACATTCATGAAATTTTCATGACTACTAAACAGTATTCAAAAAAAAATTACATGTTAATGGCACCCTCATCCTGAAGAGCATTAAGCCAGTGACTGGACAGTAGATTTTATCTTGAAAACACAGCTTGTTAAACACCACCAACACCAGGCAACTTCCCAATTTAAAAAAAAAAATGTTTCAAAGGTATCATATGTCATTCTCCTTATCCTCAGCAGACACCATAGATAATGAGGAAATCAGATAACTGTGTCTTACGTTTATATTGCAAGCCTTGAATAAACTCACTTGTCAGCTTTGACAGGACACTGGCAAAAGGGCCATTCCTGAGCCTGAGCAGTGCAGATTGTGCTGTGCCTGCCCCAAACCCTGAAAAACACCGCATTGCACTCATGGCACCCACAATTTCTTAACCCCTGCTCCACTCCTGCGAGACTTATCACCTTCTCTGCTGTTTAAGCAAAGGTACAGCATGGGAATTAGTTCTTTCTCCCCTTTTTTTTTTTCCTTCAGGCAACAGAGGGCACTGTGCCAAGGGATGCCAGTGTGAGACCTGCTACTCTTCCTGGGGAAATGCTGTTGGTCAAGGGCATGAGAAAAAGATTTACTGATGATGATGGAGTTCATTTAGGAACACTATTAGATAGTGTTACACATGTCAATGGGGAAAATGAATACTGAGCTCTCCCAGGCTGACAGGCTTGGCTGGTCCCACTCTATGCCAGAGAGGGAACTTGCCAAATTTTGAGGATCTGACAGCACTATTACGAAGCAAACAATTTCCAAGTGTAATAAATTAGCCTTAAAAATATATATTCAGTCACTTTCTGAAAAAGTATTTTCCCAATTATGAAATGCATTCATTCTTCACAATTCTTCTCCCCCTACCTTTCACAAATTCAATTTTAGCACATTACTTAGATGAGTGGTGTGGTATCCCTGTTGTTAAAATTGCATGCAATGGATCACGTTTTGCACACTACATTACACCTTGTGCCGTTCTGCTGATTTCAATTGGATTACACATTGTGTAATTCAACGCAAAATTACTTCCAATGACAACCCTTTTATTCCTATGCATACATGGTGATCCATCATGCCCTGCATACCGAGTTTGGCATTTCCATTTCAAAGTCCCTGTTGGAATCAGAAAGCATGGAACCACATACATAGAACCTGAATTATTAGATATAAACTTTGCCATTGTTTAAGGAAAAAAAGAGTACTGTTTTGATTCATATTTCTGGTCCCATCCTTTATGCAAATCACTTTGTCCAACACAAATCAGCAGTGTTACAAGCTTTCATTTCCTTCACATGGAGCACAAACATGAATTTACAGCAGATGCCTATTTCTTCACCTGTGTTTATTGTCTCTCCAATGGGTTCCTACCACTTCTTTGGAACAAAATTAGACCCTGTTCAAAAAGCATTAGCCTCCAGTTCTCTATAAACAGACTGAACTCAATGCAGTTGCTGATACTTTTAACAACTTGATATCCCACAGCTCTTTCACAAAGCTCTTTTTTGTCTGTGTATTCCAACTTCAAGGTCCTAGCCTAGTTACATTCTTAAGTGAGGAAGGGCTTATATTGTTCTGACACAGTTGAACAACCTTTGGCAATAACTGTTCCTTAGCAAAGGCTTCTCTCTACTTTAGCTTTTGATAAGGAGCAGAGATGCTCTATTTTACAGTGGGATTTTCCCTGTAGAACACATGCAGCACTGTGTTAGGTACACCCAGACTAGCTCTGCAGCTTGGAGGTGATGCAGCAGAGATCCACGTAGACACTAATTTGCTCCCAGAAGCAGTATAGCCATGCTAATGCCATTCTGTATCTGGGATAATTAGAAGAATAGTTCCTGGTCTTCAATCGAAAAAGCTTTCTTTCCCTCCTTTTTTTCTTTCCTTTTCTTTCCCCCCTCAGATGATTAATCTCTGTGGGCAAATTTATTGGAGCATGATATGAGATGTTAACAGTGCCTGTTGCAGATAAAATGGTAGAATTAATTAGAGCTTTTGATTTTAGGAGATAATCTAGTTTTGAAAAAAGATTTGTGTATTGGGGATAATAGGGGGAAAAAATGAATGCTTCTTGTCATCTGGAGACAATTTTAACTTGAATCATCAATATTTAGGGTCAGACAGCCTCAAGCCTTTTACAAGTGCACAGCATACAGGAGAATACAATTAGCCTTTCTTTTATCTTCCTTGCAAAAGCTGAAGACTATCAGAGTCTCCAAAGGTGTCTATGCAGCCACCAGCTACAAGGTGGGCCATGCAGGAGGAGTGTGCTCAAAATGCCCCATCCCTGGATTCTGCAGCCTGCATGTGCAGTTGACACTGCAGAAAGACCACATTCTAATTTGATCTGACATATATTCTCTCTGTATGGTTGGGCTGGAAATTTTACCTATCTTGTGGCAATGTGAACAGTGCCATCCCACAGGGCTCTTCTCAGCATTAGCTAGACCAAATCTGTGTATCTCTGCGATGAACACTAAAAAGCACAAACTGGTATAAGGCACTTGGACTTTTTCTGATAACAGCAGCTGAGGACAAAATGTATTGAATGCTAAAATAGAATAACACCTGCTTTAAAGGCCTACAATAAAATGCTAAGTACAGTAGTCCTGTGTTCAGAGATTGCTCATGACATACATCATCCATCTGAAGTTGAGCAATTGCCCTTGTCTTCTGCTGTCAGACAAAGACGGAATAAGTCCTGGAGGTTTGGTGTTCTTGTCATGACAGTTTGCTGGAAGCTCTTTGCTGGGCAGAGACTTTACCAAGACAGCCTGAACCTTAGGACACTCTACAAAGCATTTTGGGTTTAAACCTCACTGGAGAAAAGAGAAAAACTGATATTGGCTCACCTTGAGATCAGATGTCTGACAATTGAGGAACTGGTGGACACAGGTTCTTGCAGATTTGGGTGATGTAACCCCAGATATTTTTCCCAGAGAAATTTATCTATCAGGCCTTCTGTTGGCATGGCCATCATGAAAATCTCTGCAAACTCAGTGTTTGATGAGGGGAATAAAGGTAGAAGGGTTGGTTGGATTCAGCCACAAGGAAACTAAGTATTTTAAGAAGAAATAAAAAAAATTGCACAGTTTGGCAAGTGCAAGGCTGCTGGTGGTGAACTTAATTTCACAAGCAAAATATGAAAGAAATGGAGGTGATGGGAGCAATCAGCAAAAAGCCAGCATAGAATCCAGAAGAGAAAATAGGATGGAAACCAATTAGCTGGCTGAAAAATCAGGAGATTAATCTGAGCAGTCAGGCAGTTCCCCTGGGTCACTATAACATTTAACAACAATATCAGGACTTCATTGATGATGGAGAGCAAAGAGCAGAAAGAGTTACTCAGTGGCCTAGTCCTGAACAACAGTCTACCAATGATGATAAAATTTGGAATTTTGTCCATCATGGAAAATAGGACAGTAAAAGATATGGAATGGCCTAATGAAAAGAGGAATGAATGAAGGATCAGAGCTTTTATTTCTGTCCAAGGTCTGCAAGGTGACAGCAGAGAAGGTCTCATACCCTGGCCCGGTTTCCCCACAAGCAAAGGATGCAGGAGCCTTGCACTTTGAGTCACAAGAATAGCCCCCACCAATCTAATTTGAAAAATGAAAGTCTCTGAGCAAAAATACCAAAAAAGTTTTAATAAACTTCTTCCAAACAAGAACCACTTCACAAACTCTTTTTTCTAGAAGATATTCTATTATGGGAGAAAAAAAAAATGAAAAAGCACAAACATATATGGGAATTAAGTTCTTTGGGGGAAGATGCAGACAATTTACAATGTCATGGACCTTTCCACTTGCTATTTAATCTCCAAGTAATGTAGAAGAGTCCCTGTGCAGACAAATAGCCAAATTCCAGGAACAGGTTTTAAGCCTGTCCTGAACATGAAGCTGACTATCCACACCACTTCCCAGTATATTTAGTATGGAGGTGTGCAAGAAGACATCTCAAAAGTAGGTGGAGGTTTTTCTAGAGAACACTTCCCTCTGGCAATTGCTGACAGAAGAACAGCCTGTGACACTGTTGCCAGGTGGAGGAAATGATAGCAACCCCTGTGGCTATTATTTGCTGCCATTAACAACACGGGCGATAGGTGGAAAGATAATGGAAAGGCATTGCCATCTCTGCGCCTCGCCTCCAAGTGCTTAGCCTGAAAACCCAGCCTGATGTTTATATAGTGTTCTCAACCTGTAATCTGCTAAATCCTGCGATTAAATAATTTTGCTCAAGGTTATAACTGGTTTTAAGCTGCACAGTTCAACACCAAGCATTAGAATTGACAAATGCCATTCCCCATTGAGTAAGCAACTGAACGTAAGCCTGGGGGCTGAGAGCTGGAAGAGCAGCCAACAGTTGTGAAGGGAGGCAACCTCAACAGAAAGACTATTTTATTAGCATCTGGGGAAGAAGAGGAGAAAAGGAAAGGGAGCAGTGCAGAGCCTAAAACATTTCTTTAACATGGGCTATGCTGTCATGCTTGGTGTATGGGGACACTCTCCTAGAGAAATAGCTTCCAGCATGGGGTGCAACTCCTGCATCCCAGGTGGAAAAAAAGGGAGAATTCTGTGCTGATATCTCTTGTGAACTGCATAGTGGTTCCTGAGAGCTGAGGAGCAGGAGAGGACGCTGTGGAAATGTTTCCCCTGTGGTAGAAGATAGCGATAGCGTTCAACACCATGTCTGGTTTTGCTATGAGCTGAAATGGCACCAGCTATGCAAAGCATCTACGAACTTAGAGCAACAGAAGGTAGGCTCAAAGAACTGATCCCTTGGGTTCTGGAGGACCCAGACCTCAACAGACTGATGCACAAAGTATAAACTACCTGTAGACTGAGTCTTCACTGAGGACTGTGAAATATGACTATTTATACATTATTACATTAATGTGATACCGTATTTACCTGTGCAGGTGGCTTTTCTCTTTCCCTCTTTAATAAAGTATTGTTACACTTTGAAATGGGGAAAATTAGCTCATGAGGTACCCGAAGATTTTTCCCCAGCTTTCAGGCTTGAAGACGTTGGCTTACTAGGGGCTCTTGATGAACTTTAACTGGTCCCTGTGATTGCCAAACAAGTGCTGACACAAGTTAGACTAAGAATAATTTAATGCAAGGTTGGACCAGATGATCTCTAGAGATATTTTCCAATCTAGACTTTTTTATGATGGTATAAATGGATGATTACTTTTTAATAGCTGCTTGACTTAGAGGCAGAGCTATGTGAATAACTGATCTTTTGGTTAACTGGATGAACAGAAGGTCGAGAAGGGAGACACAGTGTTGGGAAACAAAATTTTCCAACTCTCGGCAAGTTTTCCTCTCCCATTACAGAAACATTCAGCATTGTCTCAAGTCATTGCATTCCAGGCAAAATGGAACAATTTCTGCTCCTTTGACAAAGATTATATTCAGCTAGGGTTTTTTTAAACAAAATGCTACTTAGGATGAAAAATCAAAATGTTTAAAAACGCATTTCAAGCTTTTAAAAAAATGTGTTGTTTTCTTGAGGGAACTATTCATGAATTTCTGAAGAGGCGACTGAAAGCATGGATAGTCTCCAGCGAGCCCGACTTCATTTTTTGCCAGATAGACTATTTCATTAAAAAACAATCAATCCCTTTGTCTGCTTAATCACTGTTCTGACAGTCTGCAAAGGAAAGACGAAGAATTCCTGCTCCGTGTGGCACTGCACAGAGTCACATGAAGGCTAAATGGAAAGCCAAACCTAATTTTGCAAGAAGCCATTAGGAGCTGTGGGCTCTCCAGTCCCGCAAGGATAAAATCTTAACACAACAAGGTCCAATGTTTTAAAGGCGACTGCCTGAAGGTCTGCTCACCAGCCTGCACTTACCCATTTAAATACCTGGGCTGGCAGTGTGCAAGGGTACTTAGCAAGCAGCACTTCCACTTGTGAGTTTGATGGGTAATGCTGGGTGATCAGGACTGTTCAAAGCCACACCAGTTTCTTTGGTACCTTAGAAGGTCTTGGCTCTTGGATGCACATTTGCATATTCATAGATGCACACAATCCCCTTGAAGTTAATGAGACCACATAGTCCAATCAGGTAAAACTTTTAATGGGTGTTTAGGGAAGATTTTGAGTCTGACTTTAGGAATTTTTGCTGTTATGCTAAATCTTGGCCTAAGATTTTCCTCATTTAATTCAGAGGATACCTTTAAATTCCTTTTGTCAACTTCTTCCTCACTGGATTACTAAGTAAAGATAACCATTTTCCATAACATTCAGGATTAATAATAATTCAAAATTTAGTCATTAAATAATAGATTAAAAGATATCAAGCCTCTGCAAAAGGAAAACTGACATCAAGTGAAGCTCCTTATAGTTCGGATAAACCAAAACAATAAACAGAAATTGCTTCCCAAGGCAGCAAATTTTTTGGGTGCTGCATCAAAACTGAGCTGAAAAGCCAGGATCGCCCCCTTGGACAAGCCAGGCAAACAGGACTCTGCTCCAAGCATCTGAGCAACACTGGCTGAAAAAAATAATGAAAGATGAAGCAGAGGCAAGATGCCGATTGACTGAGGGCATATGGGAGACCTAAGGACAACAATCAATCATGGATCTGTAAGCTGTTTAAAACTATTCAATGCAAGGGAGCCAGTGATGGAGCAGCATCTGTGTGCTCAGACTGACTGCAATTCCTCCAAAACCCAGCTCAATCCAAATTAGGGGGAAGCACTGCTGTGAGCAGCAACTCACCACACTCCCTCCCACTGGCAGAGAGCCCCACAAAACCTGCACCCCGTCACAGGGAGTCACTTGAGCATGGAGACAAAGCCTGGGTCTCTAAATATTTAGACAGCCCATGTTTTTTGGCAGCATGTTGTATTTCCTACCCAGGGTTTGCAGGGGCGCCTGCTCGGACATGCCAGGATGGCAACGCCCAGCACAGGCCGCGGAGTGCGCAGGTTGGATGGGGAACACAGCCAGTGCTGTTGCGTTTGAGGCTAATCAGGTTTGATGTCTCACCTCTTGGTTCAGCATGGGCTTGCAGCCCGAGTTTTTGTTGGTGAGCTGCAAGGGTGCTATCTGGCTTGTCATGTCTAATAACTTTCTCTTCTGAAGGCTGATATGCTGAAAGATCTGTGCTGCTGATGTTAAAAGCTGGATTTTCAATGCCTTCTGTTTCTGCTCTCTCTTCTCTTACTATAGAAAACAAGGAGGTCAGAAGAGCACATTATAGCAAAGTGTATTTCAATGACAAGCAGAAAATTCCTTCTAGTAATTCCTTTGCTGAAAGACTCAAGTGTATCGTCCTCAAATGTCGCCAAAACAGAATTAGGTTAAAATTAACTCTAAAAAAAAAAAAAAAAAAAAAAAAAATAAAT
>VZTH01002031.1:1245203-1287307 GCA_013397815.1 Aleadryas rufinucha
AAATAGGTTAAAAATAACTCTAAAAAAAAAAAAAAAAAAAAAAGAATAAATGATTAAAATAATTACAAATTGCACCCTGACAAGCAAGAGCAAAATTTCGCCCACAGCCATTTGTCTGTAATTAGTTAATTAATCCTTACACAAATTATGAGCAATAACTCATCAAGCAAGGCTCACCCATCAGAAATTCAGCCGACTTGGATTTCTTCTGCTTAGTTTGCTTCAGAGCCTTCTGCTGGAACTTCTGGAGGGAAATTGTTAAATGAATAAATTAGCTAAAGAACGAAGATCATCCTTTATGATCCACAACTAACACAGTATTTTAAATATGGGATGGCATTGAAATGTCATTTAATTTAAATCTCTGCTAAAGGGGTCAAACACTAATTGAACAACAGAAGTGGAAGAATTAAATAAAATAGAAGAAAAGTTAAAACAAATGCCAAATGAAGGTCACATTAAAATACTTTGTTTTTCCCCAATTTTAATTAATGCAAAGAAACCTCAACAAATGAAGAACATTATAAGACTTGTCTCTCAGTATGCATTCAACAGCAACTGCTTTATTTCACTTGCAGAACGCCAGTGCTTCATTTAGAAAAGTTTGGTTATGTAGCATATTTATAGACGGACTTCCCTGACATCCCCCATCCTCCTATTTTCTAAGTGCACTTACATAACCAGTGTGTCTGTTCAACACAGAGCAGCTAAAAATGAATGAGCTCTACCCTTTCATACAATGCAATAGAACGAAAATAGAACCAAAACAATTTTAAATGAGGTGTCACAAAAGAGAGATCACAGTCCAGGTGAGAGAGGAAGCAGGCTCATTACAACAATGAAAAGTTCATTTAATATTAGAAAGATGCCAACAATGGTTACGGTGAAGTCAAACAGCAGGAGATCTCAAGGGACCTTAAGTCTGATAAGTTCCACAGCAATTCCCATGGGGAAGCAAGTCTCAAAAAATGTATGGTCACACTGAACTAAGGAAGGCCCAAGTGCTAAACACTCTCTTTGTGTAATACCTCGAGCAGCACTGGGCAAGAGTCACACTTGGTCTGGTACGTGGCTACAGACCCTATTTCAGATGCTGACAGTCGAAACAGGCAAAGATTACCTAAAACAAAGCACATCTGGGAGTATTAATCAAAGCCAAAACCAAAGTAAGAAAACAGTTCAGACCCATTTATTTTAGAACATCACGTGGCAGCTTCCAAAAACAGTATTATTTTTTCAAGCCAGTTGCTTAATTGTCCAGTGATAAAGACCACTCCTGGCAACATAGCTCCTGGAAACTGTCAATACAAAAGGATTAATTACAAGAATCATTGAAAAATTGCAGTTTTTACAGCATCCATCTTTCCCTTTTGATTGTGGGTGTCAATTTCCAGTAAAAAAACAGCGTTTGCAGCAGACACAATCAATAAATCTGTCAAAAATAACTGAACCATACCACTGCCAGGTTAATATAGATATTAATATCTTCATATTTATACATGTATATATGCACATGCATATATGTTTTTCTAAAAACAGTGGACTTCCTCTAAATTAAGACTAATATCCTACTAAAAAGCAAATATGTAAAAATGACCAGACACATTCTGAAAGCTATAATAAATAAATGCAATAAGAGAAAAAATTCCTATAAGCCACATGCAGCACAACCAAAGTTAATGATAATTCTGACAGGAGTTCAATAGGTTCAGAAATTCACCCTACTGCTTCTGTTTTTTTTCAAAAATACACATTCATTCAGTTAGTATCTTTAGAATTATGTCTGCTTTGCAATATTAAAGAATTGTTGCATTCCTGCATGCCATAAAATTTTCATTGAGTCACTTTTAAAGATTCCGGAGCCTTTGTAACACTGCTGTGTGATAATTGTTCTTACTATGCTGTATATAATCCCCACACAAAACCTTAAACTTCATGTTAACAGCTAAAGAAGCAATATCAAGCCAAAAATTCTGGGGCAAATTTTCAAGTGGTATAAATCAGTACACATCTGTAACTTTGATGGAATTAAGATGATCTGCATTAGATTCTGTGCATTCTTTCTGCATGTCAGATTTCCCTAGCAAAACTAAGTGCTTGCTATTGGCCATAGTCAACTTTCAATTATTAGAGTCTGGAAAATGCACAAGCTCCTTTCACAGCACAAAGAAGAAAAAAAGGTATTCTTCCTTCCCCATATACAATAAAGATGTGTACTGGAGTGGGTTTTGGAATGGGTTTGTGTATGTGTGGGTTTTGGGGTTTTTATTGTTTGGGATTTTGGGGGGGGGTTTTGTTTGTTTGTTTGGGGGATGGTGTTGAAGTGTTGGATTTTTGCGGTTTGTTTGGTTGTTGGTTTTTTTGGTTTTTTTTTTTAGGATTCAATACAGTTAACACCAAATTTTGTATTTTTCAGACAAATGACTACATTAATCAGTACTTCATTCAAATGTAAACTAGTATTTTTAGGTAATAGATGTAACAGGCTTGTGATCCTTACTTACTACAAAGAGATGATGCCCTTGTCCCTTAATGAGATCAGGTTTTGAAAATATATTTTGCATGAGTTCATATTTTTTAGAATGAAAGCAATACTTGATTTTCAACAGCAGAGTGGAATTCTTCCAGTGTTGCTTCTCAACACAACTGAATAACATAGCATTTCACTAGTGGCCTTTGTGTAATCAACACATGTTCTTGTCACTTTGTGCTTAAGAGGAAATTAAAAGACATTTTCCTTTCATACCTATTTCCAGCCAATTTCCTCATCCTTCTCCCTTTTACACATGAGCAATTTTAAGTAGTGTAAATAACACTATTTCCCCTGCTTTTTATTTTGGGTTTCCTTTCCCAACCCCCCTACCCTTACAATACTTTGCCTTCTCATCAGAGAATAGGCAGGAAATTATCCAGTGGCATTTTATATTCATTTTATCATTAGTCATTACTAGTTAATGTATGTATTTATGCAAATTTATGTCTAAAGCAAATGTTCTTTAACCAGTTCACACATACCTGAGAAACTTAGGTTTTCAATAGCAAATTAAATAAATTCTTTCAGTTACCACTTGCTATGTTTGCAGGCAAAGTCCAGTTGTGTGAGCATACCGAGACAAATGCACATGAACGCACATCTGTACAGGAAGCCTCCACTCTGATTACAGATTATCCCAAAATAAACATAAAAAAACATTCCAAAAAAAAAAATTGCACAACCTGAAGGCAGAGCCTCTAAAGGCTGTGCTGGTTTACACCTGCAGTGACAGAGGTACAACTTATATCCACAAACCAAACACATCAGATCTGTCCATCCACAACCAGCACACAGAAAGGGGATGTCCTTTGCCTGCAAAGTCAAGTTTAAAGGGTGATCTTGCTACTGGTAGCAATTCACCCTATCTCAAATCTCCACCACTGTTGCTGAAAAACAAAAAGTCCTGCCTTTTAACTTTTTTTATGCCTTTTTACCTTGAGTGTGCTGCATTACAGCAAAGACAAGGGGAGTTAGAAGTGTCTGAGCATAGCACAGACTAATCACCATGCCACTCAAAAAGTGACCTAAACCTTTAAAAGCTTTTTTGCACACCGTCATCGTTAAAACGCGCCGCCTGCCTTCTGATACCAACGGAAACAAAGGAAAACCGGGAGTACCAGAACCTGCAGCACTCGTATCTGCGGGAGAGCAGTGAGCACCACAACAACAGCGGCAGCAGCAGCAATGGCGAGGCAAAAAACCCTCATTTATAACCAGTGACAACTAAAACCTATGAAGTTTTTAAAAGAATGTGATTGTTGTCAAAAGGAATTGGGTACAACAATGCTGCGTTCAGCTCTGGTTCCACTCAAAGCCGTGGCTGAGGGGCTCTGGGAAAGCTGCTGGAAGGCTGGTGGGCACAGACCAGCAAGAAAGTGAATTTTGCATACTGTACGGATCATCGCTCAGTTCAGGGCAGTCATATTGAATCTGTGATCAACCAATTGTGCTTCATGAAACCGTCAGCCCTCATTTATGTCTAGCTGTTTTCTTCTGTCCTGCTGTAAACAAGCTCTGCTCTGAGCTGTCTCCCTACCCTTATCTGCTTACGAAGATCACACAGACAGACCTCATCAGCAGCCTTAGAGTTAAAGTTAAAGTTACTGCTTCCAGACAGCAGTCCCCATGCAAGCTGGAAGTCAAAAAGAAGAGCAACTTTGGAATGACAGAGTTTTAGTTCCTTTTAGGAAATGCATACCTTAGATTCATACACATACTGGCATGTTATGTCTCTTTCATGAAATTAAATTAGGTGTTCCTAATATGAACAACTGTTTCTAACATCAGCAAACTAGCTCAGCAGATTCATCCATGGTTTTGTTTGTGGGTTGGTTGTCTTGTTGTTGGTTGTTGGGGTTTTTTTTTGTTTTTTTTCCTCTGGGGCCTTGTTTGAATACAGCCAAAAGAGAAGTAGCTGGAAATATTGTCAATCTGGTAGGGCTCCAAGAACCTAATAATGCCTGAAATGCTCTAAGGAGTGTAATGACGGTAAACAGGAACAGGTAATGTTGGCTTCCGTTCTCATTCACTTCAATGAGAGCATTAGCCTTTCAACAAAAAGCAGAGCACAGTTTTCAAAAAATGATTCTCTCACATAAAAAGGGATGGAGCCTCACTAAGCACATATTCCTCTGTGAACCCACTCACACACACACAAATGCATTAGCTGGTATTTACAGCATTTAATTCTTGAAACCAGCTGCTAAGTCCCTGTTAAGGCTTTCCTTTATGCAGCTGGAGCTGGAACCTTTTCCTTTCTCCTAGCCTATTACTTTGTCTATTTAAGGGACGGCAGCCAAAGAGAAACAGCTTGTTATTTGCACCTGTCTGCTTTAAGCACTGCATGTTAGATTTTATAGAGAAAAAACTCCTCATTGCTAAAGAGGATGACACTTAGTAGGGTCAAAGATGTTTTTAGCTGACTTCGCAGCAATTAAAAATAAATAAAATTAAATCAATAAATAACCCCCCACTTTGTTTATTCTATCTAGACAATGAGGCCAAAGGAAAAGGCTTGTCATAAAAGAGCAGCTCAGTGTGTAGGTGGAAGATGTAACCCCATGTGTCTAGTCTAATAGAATACCAGGCACAGCTAGGCATGAGTGAACCTGCACGCTGCCCACGCAGGAGCACATGGGAGAGCTTTTGCCTCTTCCCCTATAAAATTCAGAAGTGCTTCAGAAAGAGAACACGCGCAAAGAATCCTCCTGAATTTCAACATACTGGGCTGCCTTTTGAGGACCCACAGAAAACTTTGCTGCCTAGAGGGTCAGACCTACGAGAAAATTGTTTTCACACGATTAATAGGAAAGGTATGCTCCGCTCATGTGTATGCTCAGAGGTGTGCAAGCGTGGCCATGCAGAGCCCCACTGGCTGGAGTGTAAAGCAGTGAAGGTGTACATCAAGCGAGTAACCCATGTGTGATCTTTCAGCCTTACACAAACTATCTTACCACACTTGCTTCTTGCTAGAAAACAAGCTTGGTGCTTTCATCAACTTTCATTTACAATTGCACTGAAAGAAACAACAATCTCACTGGTGTATTAGTTCAGTTACTAAGAAGTAGTGCTTTTATTGCTTGCTCTTAAAATAGAAAAGCCTTCAAAAAACTCAGGCTACAGAGCTGATGACAAGAACAAAAATGCCAGGGGAAGAAAAAAAAAACTAGAAGGGAAATAAAACAAAGTAAAACATACAATTTATTAAACAAAACATTGGTTCTGCATTTTGATTTCATAAATTGTCCCCATTTGGACTTCCTGTTTAAACAATAACTAACATGATGATGGGTTAAATGAAGTTGAGATTGTCACAAACATGGCCTCACTAGTAATTAATGCAGTTTAATATGGTTGTTGGCACACATCTCACATGACAGATAATGTTCCAACATGTCACTGATAGGACCTTTCAGCACAGCTTTAGGAGATCTACCAGGCATTGCCGAGGTTGGTTGGGTCAAAGGGTTGAACCATGTGTAATTCAGAACAGAAGAGGTCCCACGGTCACTCCACAAAAACAATTACACTACTTATTTCACTCCATCCCTTGCCCGAAATTCACAAGCCTCACAGTTTCAGCGCAGTCAATCTCACTCTGCCCTGGGGCTATGAGCCACATGAAAATATGTGGTGCTGTGTTTATAAATCTAATCAAAAATAGAAACAGTAGACAAGCACAATGAGGTCCTACTATGGATCATGGGAATTCTCTAAATTCTGAAGGCACTTTTGTTTAACTTCTGTGGGCCTTCTCCTACCATTACATTGTCTGGTACTCTCGTTAATCATCTCCTTGACTTGTCAATGCTATAAAGGAGCCTATGCGTCTGCTGACTTCCCTCCCATCACACTACAAATAATATTATGAAATAGCAATGCTAGGAATAGTCCCTTTAACTTTTCTCTTTGAAAGCATGGTTTTTCTTCACTTACCTCTTTCTCCATGCCAGCCTGCCCTTTCTCAGACCTGCAGCAAAAAATGCTTCATCCTGCAACAAAGGAAAGGCAGCATATCTGAATTTTCAGTCTGCACAGCTATTAATACCACTAGGTTTAACACAGAGATTTGCAGCGTACCAGCCCATAAACCTGCTGGGATGGGGGGGTCTTTCCTGATGCCATCCCTGCTCTGACCTTGTCAAAGAGCAAAAGGATGATGTAATGCTGCTCCTTCGTTTCTTTTTGAAAACAAATTTGTATCAGATCATTAAAAAAAAAAATGCTAATGAACATAAAAAAACTGTAATTTAAGATCAGATGAAGCAATGCCAACAAAAACATATTTTTAAGTGGAAGCAGTCCATAAGTAGGTAATTCCTACCACCAGAGAGTAACTAGTAACACGATGCAGAGTTTGCTCTGGAATACACCTTTCCTGAAGACTACAGTACCAAAGCTGTCAAACACAGGAATGCTTCTGTAATCTGACATTTAAGTGGGTCCCACTTGTGCCTCTTTCCCTATATGCTGGGATTTCCATTGAAAGGATGAAAATTTTCCTCTACTTTGAGGTTATAATTAAGCAAACACACAATAACTTCACAAGTTACATATCATGTCAGCAAAAAGGCCTCAATTTTACACCAGCTACTTCTGTCTCTATGTGGGAATAAAATTTATTCATTCAAAATGGCCAGACAGGTTGCCCCTGTGCTCACTGAAATCAATGGCAAAACTCAGTCTGGCTCTGCAGCTGCAGGACCTGAACCACAATGAATAACAAGCTTCTTCCTTGGCCAGATTTTCCCTTATGCCTTTACACAAACACACTTTACACAGATTATTTTGCTGAGCCTGGCAACAAAACAAGACTTCGAACAATTAAAAATATCCATTCCGAGTCCCTCAGAAGCCTTAGGTGACCTTCTGGGTCAGAAGATGCCCTGTACAAAGTACATGTTTGGCCCCACTTGAGGAAACTCTCTCTCCTGAGGGCACCAGGCAAAGAAGTAGCTAATTCTGAGTATGTGCTTAGATTTCATTGAAATCAATACAATGGACAGTGGACAGGGCCACAAATGCTCCACAAAAAAAGGCTGCATTGTCGCTCCAGTTGCTCACTAATGAATGAAGGGCTGAACTTTTGCCCAAGCTTTGCTGATGCTGAGAGCCTCCTGACCTTTGCCATCACTCCTTGATTTCAGTGCCCTTCTTGGGGTGCCAAGGCCACCGAAGCGATGCCAGGGGCTGTGATTCCAGCAGCTCTTGCTACTCCTAGAGCCAGGCCTGCCCAAACAGCCCCTGCACCAATAGCCCACAGCTGTTGCAAAGCTCTCTGCTCCACGGCACTATGCAATATTGAAAATAAGGCCCCAGCAAGACCACGCAGATAGGCTGGAGTCATGTATCTGGTCATTGTATGTCTCAGAAAACAACCCTAGAGTCCCAATTCTAAAATCTGGGATGGGCTTTCAGGACAAGGTAGTATGTGCATTTCTTTTCTAGCTACTGGAACTGTACATCCACTGAATGAAACAGGTAACTAGTTTCAAGCCCAATGGCATGGCGTATTCCTTGTTAGGACTCAAAGAGAAACAGCAAAAAAGAACCACCTGTGTGAACCAAAAGGAACAAAATCTTGAAGGGGTTCCTTTCCTCGTGAGAAGTTGACAGCAGAAGAGAAATGATCAAGACATAAAACGTGAATTCAACTTTTTCATCCATGGTCAACATCTGTTCATTGTAGAAGAGCCAAAGATGCCACAACAGTCCAGGAATCCAAACATTAATGGGAAGACTTGGAGTTTCATGTTAAAAAATGTGACTGATGAAATAAGGACAGCAAAGGCAAAGATAGATAAACAATGAGTACAGAGGAGATAGTAATAACATTGGTGCCTAAACAGTGATTATCTTCGAGTTCAAGAATTTCCTATTATTTGGGTTTTCCGGGAAATTTGTTTGTTTGCTTTGGTGGGGGACACTTTATTTTTTAAATGAAGGTGTTAGACATTGTTTTTCCTTTTTCCTTTATAATACCAAACACACAACATTCAACACTGCATCAACTGATGCTGACTGTGGCCTTACTTAACCTCACCAGCCTATTTTCTTTAGCTGGATAACAGCTGAACCATTAGCATTAAGCTAGCTTGCAGTCCTGAAAGAATACAACAAAAACAGAGTACGTGATCTTTTCTGCAATCAAAACACAACATAAAAGATGTCTGAGATCCCACCAGGTATTTTATTTCATACTCGGTGGATGTGCTTTGCATAATTAGGGATGGACTTCAGTTATTTTTAAGGACATTTGTAGTAAAATGGCAAAGCAAAACAATTACTTAGAAGTTCTTAAACTAGATATTTTTTTCACCCAATTATGCCTTTTTTTTCCACAAGAGCAAAAACTAAGGATACTAGTTTAAATATGCAAGATATATTAGTAACTTTCTGTAGTGAAAGTAATCCAATTTTAATGCAAAAATGGAGGAATTAGAGAGATTCACAAAAATACTCTTTTAGCACCACAACCCTATTAACAGGCTCCCATCACCAGCTACAGGTCTGGGAGAGACCAAAACAACACACCTTTCCACTGGAGCACGCTCAGGTACATATTTCTCATGATGGTTGCTATTTTATGCTGTATCAGCCACTAGAAATCACTAGGACCAGTGTTCAACAAGGGCCTTGCACATGTAGCCATAAAATGTACAGTTTTCACCATGCTAGCATGCAGAAGGAAAGAACCCTCCTGTTTGTAGCTGTGTACCCAGAATCTCCCCAAAGTACGCCCAAATGCACAGGCACATTACCACTAGCCAAGGAGAGCAATGCTGGGCACAGCTGAGGTGTTGGAGATTGCTGGAGGAGAAATAGTGGGTTCATTGCAGGAGCAGCAAAGCAACAGTTTGTCATCGCGGGGGCTGCCCTCGCTCCTTTCTCACCTTCACCTGGGGCACTATTTATCACATGCTAAGAAGCAGTGCTGTGGGATCTCTGTGCTACAATATCGGCAGAAACCACTGAGTAAATGATAACCCTAACAACCCTGCTTGTAATTCCCTTTGGACACTCTCATAAATACCAGGTAGCCAGCCTTGGTCTTTAAGAAATATTTCTTCTGGGGAAAATTGCACCTCCAGTGAAGAGAATCCATCAGTCACTTAAATTCAGCAGAACTGACCTTTGAAGCCAAAAGCACTGTGCTTATCCTCCTTTAATCATCAATTTTGGGAGCAGGTCCTTCAAAGTAATCTCAGATCCATGCTATATTTTTTCTTTTTAATTTTTCTCTTTTTTTAAATTTATACAGAAAGGAGCTTACTGCACTATGTCTTTATGAAGATCATTAAAACACTCAAAATTAAGCTCACATTCAATTCCTTCACTTGATAGGTTGTGATGTTCCTAGCCTTTTTCTGTGTGCCTGAAAAGATGATGGATAGATACATGATTTTTCTATTGATAAACCTCAGTAGGCAGCTAAGCACGACTCAGCTGCTCACTCACTCTCCCTTTCAGTGGAATAGGGGAGACAATCAGTAGAGTAAAAGTGCAAAAACTCATGGGTTCAGATACAGACAGTTTAGAACCATAGAGTGGTTAGGGGTTGGAAGGGACCTTAAAGATTATCCAGTTCCAATCCGCCCACCATGGGCAGGGAGACTTTCCACTAGACCAGGTTGCTCAAAACCCATCCAGCCTGGATTTGAACACTTCTAAGGATGGGGCATCCATCTGCTCCTCTGGGCAACTGGTGCCTCACCATACACCCAGTAAAGAATTTCTCCCTAATATCTAATCTAAACCTAATCTCCTTCAATTTGAAGCCATTCCCTTTTATCCTCTCACTACGTGCTCTTGTAAAGTCTTTCTCCATCATTCTTGTAGGCTCCCTTCAGGTACTGAAAGGTCATGATTAGGATACCCTGAGCCCTTCTCTTTTCTGGGCTGAACAATCCCAGTTACCTTAGCCTTTCCTCATAGGAGAGCTGCTCCAGCCCTCTGATCATCTTGGTGGCCCTGCTCTGCACTTGCTCCAACAGGTCCATGTCATTCCTGCGCTGAGGGCTCCAGAGCTGGATGCAGCACTCCCAGTGGGGTCTCACCAGAGCAGAATAGAGTGGTAGAGTTACTTCCCTCTCCCTGCTGGCCAAGCTGCTTTTGATGCAGCCCAGGATACGGTTGGCTTTGTGGGCTGCCAGAATTTATTTTTTTAAAGAAGGAAAAAAAATAAAAGGGAGGAGAGAGGGAACCACAAGTAAACAGTGATGCAAAAGGAAACAATTGCTCACCACCAACCAACTGATGTCCAGCCATTCCGTGACCACCATGGACCCATTCCCCTCACACTCACTTTTATTGCTGGACATGACATCATATGTTATGGAACATCCCTTTGGTCAAAGGGGGTCAGCTGTCCCAACTTCTTCCCCTCCCAACCTCTTGCATAGCCCCAGCCCACTCACTGATGGGGTGGTGTGAGAAACAGAAAAGGTCTTGACACTCTGTAAGCACTGTTCACCAATAGGTAAAACATCCCCGTCTTGTCAGCACTGCTATCACAAACACAAAACACAGCCCCATACAAGTTACTATGACAAAATTTAATCTCAGCCAAGTAGTTCATTTTGTGACTTTATTTTGTATTTGCCAAACTTTTTAGCACTTCCTTGTGAACTTATACTTTTCTTTTTCTGGTTTCCACTACCACTACAAAGAAAAGCAAACCAATCAGAAGTCATTTTTGTGCACCCTGCAGTTTAGGGAATCACCCTACAATGATTGGAGCATTGTTTTCCAAGAAAGTTTCACTGCAAATAGCACAATCTGCACTAGGAAAAATTCAGTTTTGCTGTTTGTTACTGCACAGATCAAAATTTCAAATATATATATGAAAGTGTAATGTTAAAGGGTTTTCTCTCTGAATTAGGCAAGGGTACACTGGAAAATACAGGAAAATGCATATTGTAAAAGTTGCGCTTGTTACATACATCACTTCAAATATCAATACTGTAGTTAATAGATCAGGAGAGTTTTCTTTCAGTCAAAGAGACAGAAATCATACTGTATGAACAGTCCCAGAAGGAATATCTCTAGTTGTTCAAAACATATTTCACTTGCCTCTGGCAGGAGTTTCCAGATTAGTGTCATATACGTGTCAACATGAAACAACATAGGCTACTTGTTCATACATTCCCACAAGTCCTCCCTACATCAGTCTGTATGCCAGCTGACACTGACTGACTGCACATATATATCAATATATTCAACCCCGTGAGTGCAATCCTCTGTCAGGTACTTGTTAATGAGACATAACCACCAATTACAAGTGAAGGGAAACTGAGGCAATGACTTCTATAACTGAGAAAGTGCCACAAGACAGACAGGGACTTAAGAGCACTGTTTGCATACTGCTAATTAGAAATGTATAAAGTGTATAAAGACGTATTTTGACTAGTAAGCAGAGTTGCAGCTTGGTTTTTAAAACCCAGTTAGCTGATAAGACCCATGTGCACACAATCCAAAGTCTGTAGTGGTTTCCAATTGTTTTCAATCAATAATAGCTGGAAAATCATGCCTGGCATGTTTTAAACTGGGTATCTTCAGCCAGCACAGCTAGGTGTGAAGTTTCTTTGTCCCAGATAGTTAATCAGCAACTGAAATTCTGTCTCCAAGATTTGAATTCTTGGACCAAATCTCCCTTTGAAATAAATGCTAGTGATGTTTCATTTACTATATGTGTCAAACAGCTACCTCAGGACTTTGAACAAGCACAGAACAGTCAAACATGACTTCTGAATTCTTGCATTTTGGGATAGATGGCAAGCCCAATAGGCCCAAAGCTGTTTTCTAACCAATGGAGAAGCTGTAAAACTGATATGCCCTCTGCATGACTTCCTCTGATAAAGTAGAAAAATCAGCAGCAATCACACGACACCTTCTCCTTGGTGATGCAGCAGCTTAATACGTTCCTGCCCTCTGCTCCCTTCTTCTCTCCAGCCATTCTTTCCTGTCCCTGGAAAGCAGCTCACTGAAGTCTCACTGGGCTGACATTACTGTAATTCTAAGCCAGGTTAAAAATACCTGTCCCTAAAACCCCTTCGTTTTTTATTATTTACCTTGAATCATTTCACTGGTCCTGCACATAGCTGTGCCACTACAGCCAGGGCACAACAAACTCCATCAAGGAAAAAGATTATCCTTAAGTGAGCTTTCCCATCAGAGAAAACATATGCTGAAACCAGACCCCCATAACAACATTAAAGTTTACTGCCAGCCCCATAAACTAAGAATCTGAAAATAGTTATGTTCCTCCACCAGCAGAACAAAGTGAAAAACTGCACTGATTGATATTGTGAGACCTAAAATAGAATCTACCACCAATTCTATACTGCAATAGTTATATCTAATTTTAAAAAAACCCAAAACTATCAAACAAACAACAGAACGAACAAAAAAAAACAAAAAACAAAACAAAAACCACAAAAAGAAACAAGCCCCCAAAAAATTAGAAAAACAAACAAATAGAAAAAAACAACCAAACAAAAAAACCCCTTCAATGAGGTAGCATCCAGCAATGATTTGAGGATTTAGAACAAGGAAGGAGATGTACTACCATGTGCAGCAATCCGGCACACATCCAGAGAGGATGCCCACCCATTGTGTGTCTTCTCACCTGTCCACAGCTTTGGAGAAGAGCAGCTGCTTCCTTCTCACCCATTTGGGTACAACTTGATGCCCCACATTTAGTTCTCCAGTTTTGGATTGGTGCAGTCTAGAAGAAAAAAGCAGTGAATTTGTCTTTCCACACAGGGTCATCAAAAGGCTTAGAGATCAGTGAAGTTTTTTGAGGTTTTAGTGGCATACTAATCTTTTGATAACCTGTCTTGGAAGAGCCAGTTTCACTTGAGAAATAGGTAAGCTGAGCCAGAAGAAGCTGTTTTCTGAGCATCACTTGCTATGTTAGGAGAATAAGTGAGGCTTGGATATCTTGGCTTTTGTTAGCTTGGGTAACACCCAATCTGAAAACAGATTTCAATACTGCATTTTTCACTACTTCAGAAAAGGGTTCAAACAGCAAAGCTACAAAGCATGTCATTTACTCATTTAAGACACTAGTCTATAGGTATTGACTGCCTAGTTAGGATTTTGTTTGGACAATGATTAGAGTTTAAAAACATCTTACATATTAAGTGGAAGACATTAAATGACGAGGAAGTCTGTAATTTATAGGTCTCAGTCCTGAAAAATATTTATGCACACACTTTCTGTTTGCATGAATTACTTTACTGAATGCAGCAGACTAATGTTTAAGCTCACTCCCAGTTGAGAACATTTGTAGTAAGAGAATGTGTGAAAATTTCTACAGAACTAAAAAGACATGATTACACTTCTTTTTTTCTGATACCTCACCCTTCCTTTCTCCCTCCCTTCCTCATATACAAAATTAAGGACTTAAGGAACTCATTCTAAGATCTTTTCAGTCTTTTCAGGCTGGTATAATTTCACTGATTTGAGAGAACTGTTCCTCATTTGGTGAAGATTAAAACAGTTTCAGGTACTTACTGCTGATTGGTCACACTCTAAAACCTAAAACCATTAGCGTGGAAATAAGGTAGCTTGAATACTAAGCTCTTTTCCACCTGAAATTTCAACATGTTTTTTTCATACCCTCAAAAACAGAGGGTTTTCTCATGCAAATGTTAAAAGCAGATTTAGTACAGAGTTAAAAAGGGTTCTGCTATAACATGAGATTGTATACACCTTCTTGTCACCCTAATTCATTCCTATTCATTTATTGACTGGGGGTTAGCTCTTTAACAGAATCTATGTGTGGCTGTTTGACTCAGAATAGGCATATTAATTCTTCTCCATTTTTGACTCATGAATCACAAATGAATGACATTTCAGTTTGAAGTTATCAATATTCCCATAGGTTAAGAGTTTAAGCCTTTGGATGGTTACTTGTTAAACTTTACACTTGGGTGAAGGTAATCTTCAAGGTGAAAAAGCAAGGAGTCTGCACTCTTCTTCCTTAAGATTCATAAAGAATGCCTAAAAAAATCCCTTTGCTTTTTTACTTCTTTTCCTCTTCCCCTCACCTTTTAAATATCTGAATTAAGAATGTAAAATCGTATCTTTCAAGAGATTTTGTAGATGCTTCCAGAGCAGTGGAGAGCTGGATTGGGAAATATCTTCATCTGTTGAATGAGTGCAGCTGATGGATCTCTCACATGCATTCTTCTGACTGGTTATTAGATGTTTCAGTTAATAAAGACCAAAGAAAACAAAACAAAGATGATCACAGGAATTTATGCTGCAGTGAGATGTCTGTGGGCAAGTCACTCCTCCAGCAAAATCCAGCAGGACTCTGTGAGATCCCAAAGGTCTCCTGCAGTAGCATGACTGAAGGACTATAGGCTGAATTTAACATGGAGCCCATCCTCTATCTGCCTGGCCACATCCAATTCATTGAGCCACTTAATTGCATCAGATGAACGAACTGTCAGTGTCACCTTATATGAATAATAAGGTGTCATGGTTTAATCCCAGCCAGCAACCAAGTCCCACACAGCCACTCACTCACTCCCCCACCAGTGGGATCAGGAAGAGAACTGCAGAGTCAAAGCTGGAAAAATCTAGCTTTGATAGGGTTGATATAAAGACAGTTTCATAGGGAAAGCAAAAGTCTCACACAGAAGCATAGCTAAACAAGGAATTCATTCACTGCTTCCTATGGGCAGGCAGGTGTTCAGCCATCTCCAGGAGGGCAGGGCCCCATTACAGGTAATGGCTACTTGGGAAGACAAACACCATCACTTCAAACATCCCCGCCTTCCTCCTTCTTCTCCCCAAATTTACATGCTGACCATGATGCCATATGGTCTGGAATATCCCTTTGGTCATTTGGGGTCAGCTGTCCTGGCTGTGTCTCCGCCCAACTTCCCATTCATCCCCAGTCTCCTCAACAGCGTAGCAGTACGAGAAGCAGAAAAGGCCTTGGTTCCGTGCAAGCCCTGCTCAGCAATAACAAAAACATCTCTATATTATCAACTCTGTGTTCAGCACAAATCCCAAACAGCCCCATACCAGACAACGTGAAGAAAATTAACTTTACCCAAACCAAAACCAGCACATAAGGAAAATTGGACATTAAAGCTTGCCTCTAACCTTGAGAGCTTCTTTCTTTCCCTTGTACTAAACCATGGCAACTTATTTGATAGAACAACAAATATCATATTAGCACTGGCCCTCAGCAGCATACTATAAGCTTCCTAGCACTTTATTCTGCCCTAAATACACTGTTTCATGCCAATAAAGTAGACTTATCTATGGTATTTGGCTAGAGATTCTGAAGTCCATACTTTTGCATGGAAGAAAAGTATTTCCTCTTGCATGCAAATAAAGTATTTAAGGTAGTGGTTTTATGAAGCAAACAATGACGCTTCACTATATTGACTCATTTTTTCCATCAAACATTTACAACAACAATAGTACAGAAAAGCAACAGGACAGAGCAGAACCAAGAGTCTTCTTGGTCATCCCACCAGCAAAAACAACAGACATAACATTTTTCAAAAGAGTTGCTGTGTCCTCTTAAAAGAGTTGTAACCACTTTGTAGTCTTTAATAATGAGTTCAAAGATGGGTTCACCTTAACAAAAAGATGGATCTGGATTCACTATCCCATAGATCCCACAACAAAGCATATGCAGATATTTAGTGTGTCAAAAGCAGTAACTTTTTGTTTTTCCTGCCCTCCCTCCCCCAAGGAGAAAAATCACAGGTAGGGGGCAAGTTTCAGGAACCAAGATATTCTACTTGAACCAAAAAACTTAGATCCAGTTCTTGGCTTTGATTCAGGTTCACGATGTAATCTTGGACATGTCTCCAAGCATAGCTGCTAAGATTGATGGACAGCATGGACACATAAGTTGGGAAAGCTATCCAGACTGGGGGACCTGTTTCAAACCCCTAGAGTCTGTCATGCCAGAATCAGAGACTAGATTTTGGAATAGCCACTGGGAATGCATCCTTGCAGCAAAGACATTTCCTGGAGGGGAACCTACTTTGACAGTGCAGGAAAAGATGAAGGAGAGAAAAGGAAAGCTCTGCCCCAGCACAATCAGCCTAGCACAGGAGCTGAGTTGTTCCACACACTCAGCCATGGCTGCACCTGAGCACAGCTACTGGGGTCGTTGGTTTCCTGTGATGGGGGAAATGCATTTTTAGAAACTGAATTTGGGGTGAGAAGGAAAGTAACCTAAAGAGTTTCAGCAAGGTAAAATCCTTGCTTCAGTTACAATGAAGGACAAGCCTGTCTGGCATCCTTCAAAAAAAATCTCAACCTGTAAGCTGCCATCTGGGTACAAGCTGACCAAGAACACATAATCTCCCTTCTGAAACATGCAAGGCAATTATGTGAGTCTCGATGTGAAGTTTACACCTCATACCCTATTCATCAACTAGGAAACAGCTTCCTTTGGCACACAGGAAACAGGAACAAGCTGGTTTCATATCAGGGTGTCAAAGAATTTGCTTCAGGTTGGACCATGAATGTTGTCCTTGACACTGATGAGATGCCTTGAGAGCAGCTTCTTTCACACCATCTGCAAATGGTGCTACTGAATATACTTAATACTTTCCAGCACTGAGCCCAGGGGCACAGTTTGCATCTCAACATGGCCAAGTGAGGAAATTCTACTGCAGTGTCCTAGACCAAAAGCACTACAGGTGCAGAAAGTTACTAAACACAAGCAGCTGCTTCATATAACATAAGGATGTTTGAAAGGGGCAGTGAAGGAAATTGAGAAACCATGTGTGGGTGTGAAACATTTTGCATGATCGTGCATATAGAAGAAGGAGGCCATATGAAACCCCATCAGATAGGGCTTCATATCAGCAGTAAATTTGCCTGTTCTTACATGAAACACTTTTAAGTTATAGGAGGAAAAACAGTGAATGTTAACAGTGATTTTGCACCAGGACTTCAGCCTCTATAGGCTGTAACCCACAGTTTTTTAGTAGAGCTACATCATCCTATACCCAGAGAGGATAAATCTCTGACTTCTGGGGAAAACCTTTTCATTTTTCTTTAATGCAGTTTCTCCCAGCAATTGTTACGCTCAAGAAGCGAGTGTGCTTCAAATCCTGAACACTGGAGGCTGCTGGTAGTGATAGTCCCATGTTCAAAACCACAACACTGTGCTGAGTTCAACCTCTGTTTGCATTTCAAAGAATATTTGGTTGGAACGGACCTTAAAGATCATCCGGTCCCAACCTCCCTACCATGGGCAGGGACACCTTCCACTAGACCAGGTTTCTCAAAGCCCCATCCAACCCGGCCTTGAACACTTCCAGGTGTGGGGCATCCACAGCTTCTCTGGGCAGTTCTCGGTGTCTCACCTCAATGACAGTAAAGAATTTCCTTACAATATCTAACCTAAACCCAGGCTCTTTCCATTTAAAACCATTACCTCTTGTCCTATCACTACAACCCTTTGTAAAAAATACCTTCTAGCTCTCTTGTGGGCCTCCTTCAGAAAGTGGAAGGCTGCTCTAAGGTTTACTAGAGCCTTCTCTTTTTCCAAGCTAAACAACTTCAACACTTTCAGCTTGACTTCATAGGAGAGGTTCTCCAGCCCTCTGATCATCTTTGCGGCCTTTATCTGGACTAGCTCCAACAGGTACCTTCTTATCCTGGGGGGCCCGGAACTGGACACAATAACCAGGTTGGGTGTCATGAGAGCAGAGGGGCAGAATCCCCTCCCTTGACCTCATCACACTTCTTTTGATGCAGCCCAGGACACTGTTGGTCTTCTGGACTGCAAAAACACATTGTCAGGTCATGCTGAGCTTCTTGCCAACAACACCCCCAAGTCCTTCTCCTCAGGGCTGCTCTCAATCCATTCTCCACACAGCCTGAATTTGTGCTTGGGATTGTCCCCACCCAGGTTCAGGACCTTGTACTCAGCCTTGAGCTTCACGAGGTTCACACAGTTCCATCTCTCAAGCTTCTCAAGTCAAGGTCCTTCTGGATGACATCCCCTCCTTCCAGCATGTCACCTGCACTACACAGTTTGGTGTCACTGGCAAATTTGCTGGGGCTGTCCTCAACCCCACTGTCTAATTGCCAACAAAGATGTTTAACAATCGCCGACAAAGATGGCCCCACCACCAGCCCCTGAGCAACATCTCTTGTCACTTGCAGATGTTGTGGAATTAAATGCTTTGCTCCTACTTATTCCTGTTCCTATGTAACAATATTTCAACTCAGAGACTAACAACACAGTGTGATGTATGCTTACACAGTTATATTTAAATATTTTTTATATAAAGTGTTAACTAAAGCCAAAGTGAAAATGACTGATAAAGATCTTTCGCTTTCCTGTGTATTGTTGCCATTAATACTGCAAGTTGTTTCTTAAATACTAGCCAAAAAATTTAAACTCATTTGGGAACTAGTCAAACCTGTGCTCCTGGCTTTCCAGTAAAAATTGTCACATGTTAAGAGACTCACATCTTTTCAGATCCTCCTGCCACCTCTTGTCCATCATTATCCCAGATTAATGCCTGTACCTCCTTTGTTCTGCAACAGCCTTTGCTGACAGTTCTGCAAAAAAAGTATTTTGCTGCACCGCACGTTGAGAAACGCATGCCAACAACCATCCTTCTCGTTTAAATTACCACAGAGGAGTCACTTCACGCCGTTTCCTCTGGGTCATTTATGCAATGTCAGGTAAGGCAGGATGTGACTCAGCCATGACTGGGTTCAGAAGTAGGACTCTGAAATCTTCTGGTTTCAGTTTACTTTGGGAATTCTTGGGAATGGCAGAAAAAGGAAAGTGAACCAAGAGAAATTTAATTATAGATGCTCTAAACCATGGTCTTCTACGATGCCTCCATGTATCCCTTCCTCAGAAGGCATTGATCCCATAGTCCTCTGAGGGGTAAAGGAGAATAGGGAAACTCATTTTCCCTCTGTCTCTATTCCCTTTTTTTTTCCTATCTCCACAGAAGAAATCTCCCTTTCCTCCAGCTCTAGGCTATTTAACATTAGAAAGCAATTGTTCTGTCAGCAGCACCTAGAACAACTCTTCCCAGACAGAATATCACATCTCCTCTTTCCCTTCTAGTGAGGGTGGCTTGGAAACCACCTTCCCATGAACCGAACCTCAGCTTCCACCTTTGCTTTGAGACAAACCTTCATTGTACTTTGCCTAAGGATGTCCTGTGCTCTGAAAGACGGCTTGAGGCCATCTTTCACAGAAGCCAGAGAAACTTGCTTAGCATTCCTAATCTCAAAGATACACACGAGCATACACTAAAGTTCTGATCAAGGCTGTGGGAGGCTGCATCTCTTATATATTTGTAAGTTCAATATAAAATCATAAGATACACAGATGTGTGTTCACATTCCTTTAGCCTAGAAAGTCACTTTTTCCTAATCGTTGAATGATATCACAGCCTCTCTTACACAGTGTGGTGAAGGTGAATGAATTTCATAGCACTAAATTTCACAGAATTGAACTGAATCTAGCATGACTTGCATATGGATGCCAGACAGCCACATTTTAATCCTCTGCTATTCATGGCAACAAAGAGCATGTGCCTTTATCAATTCCCCTAATCCAAACTAATCTTTGCATGGAATACTTGGCATTAAGAGACAATATTTATACCAAAAATAAGCAAAGTGATACATTTCTATCCCATACACTGTTTTATCTCACCGGGTCCCTCCCACTACATTTTCTTAGACTGACATGACTCACAAATGACCCTGAAAATACAGATCTCCCATACAGACCTACATGCACACGTGGACCCCACAGAAGGTGCAACAGATCCAAATAATGGACTGAATGATCAGAGAGGAGAGAAATATTTGAAAAGTCAGAAGCATAAAATAACCTTTTAGGAGAGTTCCCACAATTTTGCCAGGTAAACATGTCTGATATGAGCACTTCAGTCATGCACAGATAGATGACACATTTGTGTGTGGGCAGAGGATGAAATTGGGTGTGGACTGCGTGCCTCTGCAATAGGTACAGTGATAGGTCTAACTCAGCACCAGAGGCACTGAGTCATCTGTTCAGAGCTTAGAGTTCCTCATCATTCCCTTTATCACATGGAAAAATCCTAGCTGGATTGCCTGAAAATTTATCCTTGTTGGCTCGGGCCCAATCTGAGAGAAAGGCCAGGAGCACTGCAGGATTTAGATACACTTGGAAATCCTCCCCAAAGTCTACTTATTCATGTAGAAAGGGATTGTATACCCCCACAATAACGCCGAGCACTCAGAACAGTTATGTTGTTTCTTTCATCCTCCTATAGAATGAGTATAGGTGAAAATAAACCGGCTTGTAAGTATCTTAAGTGACACTTGAAGGATTGAACTCAGAGGCAATTGAAAAATCCAAGCATCTAACCCAGTGTATAGATGTGTGTAGAGAAAAAGCAATCTAATTTTGGGCAATGATCACTATGAACACCACAGATGTTGACAGTGAGCAAACATCTCTATATTCTGAAATCATGCCCAGCATCAGTTTCACATTTTCTTTTGCCTACCTTTTCGACACAAATTGGTAAATTAGCTACGTGCCAACAAACCCAATGGCATGATGGCAGAGAGGTACTCCCTTATCCTCAAAGCAAAACACAGCTACAGCCAGTCTTAACAGCCTGAGACAAAGAAAACCTCAGAAAATCTATGAAGACATGACAATATCACAGAATAACACCACAAGCAAGATAGCTGCTGTGGCTTAACTTCTTGTACCACCTCGTAAGACCATGGCATAAATCTGGTATGTATAAATATTCCTGCTGTAGGCAGGAAAAAAAAAATATATTGTTACTGCATAATTTCCAGATGCAGGTCTTGACCACTTCATACATGCTGTCAAGTGAGAAGCATTGTAGGAGAGGTATTATATATAGCAGAGGAATTATATTACCCACACCACTAACAAGAGAGGGGGGAAAAGGTGGTGCTTGTTAGAACTGGCATTGTTCCCAATTCTCCCCCAGTAGATAAAACATACACATGCTGTGAAAAGAGCAGATTGCAGAGGATGAGCAACCAGAGGAGTGGCTAATTAGCCCCCCTAGTCGTGGAGCAACTGATTGAATGTGCCAAGTTCAGGGCTCTAGGCTGGAGGTCAAGCCCATCTTTATGTCCAGTTCTCCTGCTTTTGCTGTCACTCAGAAGTGGCATCTGCATCAGTAAAACCTTTCAGATCAGATCTGCTAGATAATGTTGGTATCTAACTCCTCTCTTAGCATCTGGCTTTGTAATAATCTTAATTGGTAATCAAGTTCTCAGAGAATGGTTTGTCTGTTGAAGAGAGCAAAGTTTCTATTACAGCTTAGAGAGTTTATCTCCTTCCTGCCTAATTCAGGATTTCTTTTTCTTTTCACTGAAACAGCTGGAGACCACCATCATGGGAGACTGGGAAGCAAACTGGATGAACTCTGAATCTAACATAATCACAGTTTCTGTTCTCTCGAAAAAGCATGATCAAATGATTAGTGATGAGAGTGAACCATAACTGAGACATAGGCTGATCCCAGAAAGTGAGTCAAACCCGAAAGTTCACCAGCACAGATTTTCATATCGATACCAAAGATCAATTTGGTCAGAAGGTTCCTAAAACAGAAGTCAAGGCGAATGACTAAAATCTGGGTAGACAAGATCCTGCAGCTGCCATCAGATAAAATCAGTTAAAAATGCAGTTTGTTGCGGAAGTCAGCCAGCTCCCTACATGTCCCAACAACGGTACCCCCAAAAATGCAAACCCCAGCTGCATGTAAATAGACAGTTCAGTTCTGCACATACACCCTGGCTGCTGCTCATTAGCATGAAGCCTACATGTATTATCATGGTTTGTAGAGGTCTGACAACAGAAGCCCAAGCAATGTTATCTCAAGGATTCCTTGTGCCCCCCAGGCGCTCTCTGTGCCCTCCACTGTCTCTGCGCAGCAGCTGGACCATGAGCTGACTGCAAAGGGAGCCTTTTGTTCTGCTTGCAGAAAACGTGTGAGTGACGACAGCAGCAGGAATAATAAATACAAATGGTATTACGCACACATGCAAACATCCCTGCGGAAAATGCAGCCATAGGGTGAATACCAAAATTTTACTTGTCACTTAGCTATTTATAAAGTCAAAGAGACTCAGAAATAGCAAAAAATACTTAACCTTGCCAAAAACGTCTCCCAGAGTGGACAGCCCCAGGGGCTGAGATCTGAGCTCTGCTCCAAACAGCAGTGGTACCTCCCCAGCGGGGAATTCCCAAAACAGGAATGATACCCCAGAGCTGACACAAAGCCAGGAGATTTGGCTCCCACGCCAGACTTCCTCCAGCTGTCAAGACAAGTGTGTCATGGTTAAAAAACCTGCTGTGCTCTGGCTATTTCCTGCTGGGGCTGCGGCAGGCTGGGCAGAGACAAGAGGAGCTCAAGGGCTCTGCTGAGCAACCCTGGCCCAAGATCAGAAACATGAACCCAGTCCCATCTTCTCCAGTGGCATCCAGAACTGCATGGCATTGCAGACAAGGTCTTTTATCAGTCCCTATAGGGCTTCTACCACACTTTCTGTAGTAATGCTTATATGGCATTACTCAAGAGTTCATCTGTTGCTCTGCTGGATGCACTCCTCTTTGCCACCACTCTCCTCAAAGCCATACCTGTGAATTACCTTTTGCTTCCAAAGTACAAGAAACATCCTTTTGGGGTCAGCACCCTGCTGGGGATTATAAGCATGGAAACTGAAGCTCTAAACAACTCCATGTATCACTGAGGTTATATCTTCAAGGGACAGGGTAAGCCCTCAGGAGGGGTGATTTTATCTGCTGATATAAGAGTGAGCAGAGAGAGATCTGCAAGCTGTCCCAGGCCAGTATAGACTCAGGCTTTAAAAGCCCCATGTGGTTAAACAATGACTCATGGCTGATCCTTACCTTGCCTGTCAACACTCACCACTGCTTTACATCCATACCATTGCTAGAGCACAACTGAACACCACAAAAAGGGGTAGAAGTGAACAATGTTACTCTAGAACACACCACAACCCACTCAGCTCCTGTGCGAAACAAAAAATCTTGAGGCAGTGGATATTTTATGACTTCTCAAAATAAAACCTAAACAGAATTAAAGCCTTTTTTTACACCACCTGCAAAAGAAGAATTAATTGGAGGAGAGCAAGCCAAACACTAGCAGGCTCTTAAAAACCTTCACTGGGCTCTTTTGCACCTAAGTCTATTCAAAAGAGTCCATGTAAATATATGCAAAGGAAGCAATACTTAGATGCACATTTCCGCACGTGTATAAATATTCAGTAGAGCATCCTTTTAAATACAGCATCACTTTAAAATCCTTCATGAGTTGAGACACAGACCCAGCCTTACCTTTCTACTTCCCAGCTTCTCTTCACCTTTTGAAACCGAATCCTCCTTGCTGTCTCTATGGTGACAGTGACGTCCATGTCCCCCTGACGAGATGGCTGCTGGCACGCACATCAGGTGCCAGAGCAAATCCGTCAGCAACAGAAACCTCTCCAGCTCCTCCATGGGACACGATGCTCTTCTCCAGAACTCAGTCGGACAAACAACCTGGTAAAGAAAACTGTGTTAAGCCACCATCCTGTGTCTAAAAGAGTGGGAAACTGGGTCTAAATAAGGGGTCTAAACCCCTTTTTTTGTTTTTCTCTTTGATAATAATTACTGCTACTTGGGAAATAAATGTGATAGCACTGCTATCGAAGAGTGTATCTGGATAACCTACAGAGGATGAACTAATTAAAGATAATTTCTCCCAGAGGGTTTGACAGTGAGAAGGTATTTGCATCATGAAGTAGAAGTAGCTGATAAGCAGCATGATGAAAACCTCCTGCAATGTCCATCCACCTGGCACATGGAACCACCAGTGGCAGAAGGATGTTTCTTGGCACATAGTGGAGAGAGGAGCAAGAGGGGAGATTTTTATCGAGTGCTAAGTGAGGAGCAGCAGGTGGAACCTGCAAAGGTGTGGCTTTCAGGCAGCCACAGAAGGTGGCTCCAGTGACTTTCTCTCCTTAGGAAAGACAGTGAGTCACTGGGGTTACAAAACGCCAGCTATTATATACGGCCCTTCTTATATTTCTTGGTGTTCAACAATTTAGTTGTTGAAACGCAACCCCATTGTAACATGCTGTCCTGTAGCACCCTATAGGCACAGCAAAGGATGTTCAATCCCCACTAGCTCTTTCCTTCTGACTACCCAGATGGAGGGAAGATGTGCCAGAGAAACAGTTTTGGCTTTCTGCCACAGTCCATTCCCAGCACCAGCTGATACTGCACACCCTGCAGATGCTCTAGATTGTCTTTATATTTTACTGACCTTTTGTAAGTTTGCAGCTGAAGGTGTCTGTTACTGCTCTGTGTCACTGCAACCCTGCTCCCCAACGCAGGGGAGGAAATAAAGGTGTTTGTGGAAACAGGCCTTGCCCTGAGGATTTCAACTGTGCAAGAAACTCTGCTGCAATCAGCTCATTTACAATTCTTCTCTGATAAAGTCATCCACTCAAAATTTACGGGTCCTATTCGATCCAGATAAATATTTGGAAAATGAAATACAGACACAGATTCGTTTTGTATTTCCCTAAGTTTTCATGTCCTTTTTCACTGATCAGACAAAAAAAAAAGATAGTCCATCATCTTAAAGATGAAGATTGCCATGACCAAGCACACGTTAGGTACAATCCAGAAAAGCAATAATAATAATAATTTTTAAAAACAATAAATAGCAATAATATATGACAAAAACTTGCATTGCTGTAATGCATGTTAAAGATCCAGTCCCAGATAACACAGATAACTCATCAAAAGATGGCCAACTCCTTTCTTAAAACAGGTGGAAAATTCCATCTCTACAATCACAAAGCAGTGCTAACTAGACTTCAGACATCCAAGGAATATAGATCTCATAACACCAATAATGCACATGCTTAAGCTTCATGTATTTCGTACTGCAACTATTGGCACCTTTGAGAGCATTTTTTTTATTCTGTGGCCATATCTGACTGGGTGACTTTTAGCATTTTTTTGTCTCTTGTCTTGTTTCTGGCCTTTTGCTGTTTTCATGCTTTTAAAGTTTCTAATGGCAACAGTTTAACGCACTTCTAATTGGGAATGCACAATAATAATTAAAATAGGGTGGGTCTTTAATATAAAAAGGCTATAATTACGCCTTTTGCTTTGTTTGACAAAACTATGATTTCTACCAAAACACATGACCAGCCCTCGGGTGGTCTATTCACAGCAAACAATGTATTGTCCTGGGCACACAAGACAGACAAGATGTTGTTTAATTGAGCCTCAGACTTCATTTACTTAACTTTTATGGAAACTACCAGCAATAACTTGTAGAGGGTACACCATTATTTCTTCTTTCATCAACTCAACATCATCGAAGGTTGCCATTATCAGCTGCTTCTTTCTCATGCACTCAGTTACATTCATCACTGGGACACTACAGTTCTCTTCATATAGGGGTTAAAAAACCAGAGGGAAGAGGTTGTTTCCTCATTACACCAGATATAGAGAAATATACAAAATCTATTGCCAAGTTCTTCAAGAGATTTCTTTCCTGAAGTCCACTCTTAGTTCTTAAGCCAGAGAAAGCTTACTTGCTCTGTTTCTTGGAGCCTGAACCCAGATAAGTCATCAAAAGATGACCAACTCCTTACATAAAACAGGTTAAAAATTCCATCTCTACAATCACAAAGCAGTCCTTCATCATTTTTTGATAGGTGTGATATCGGACATAATATTATGGAGCTAATGAATGATTTCCACCATGCTCAGAGTCAGAAGTATTTGTAAGTGCCCATCAGAAGCTGCTCAGACCAATCTGGAACAAAGTCACTTCAAAGCAGTTAACTCTGAAAACATCATTTCCATCAGAGGAGAGTTTGAAGATGTGTGTTGTTGAGCTTATTGGTTTGAAAAATTATTGGGGGGTTTTATGCTGGATTGCACCACTGCACAGAAAAAGGGCCAAGAGACACAAACAGGTGATCTCTGGGCTTTTTAGTGACTAGCCCATTTTCATGGAACTTGAAAGCCAAGTGAAGTGGGGTGAGTGGTGACAAGATGAGTTGGCATGACAAGGGAAGCAGCTCACAAAGGCGGCCATCAAAATCTCTTTGCCCTGCTCCCCTGGAGACTCCACCAGTTCCTGGGATCACTTTAAAATTGTTCCCACGTCCTCCAGCTGCCCACCATCCTCATGCTTGCAAGCCTTACTCTGCAACTGTTACATCACATGCCTGGGCAGATCATGTCTCCCTTGGGCAGAAGATGAGGTGGCCGTGTCCATCTCATCCAACAGCCGTGCTCTCCTCAGTCTGAGTCTGCAGAGCCAAGGCACCCACGACAGCCTGTGTTTATCCTACCTGCGGCAACACAAGTCCACTGTGATGTGCTCTCTCCAGCAATGCCTATCTCTTCCTGTCGGGAAAATATGATTGCACACTCCATCCAGGAGTCAGCGTGAAATACAGCATGCAACCAATATGGACACTCAGAGACACAGTGGCTCAAGCCTAAGCTCAAATTCAGAGACAATATAATGACATGGATTGTCCACAGCTTCCAGGATCATGATCCCTGCAGTTGTTCACCAAGGGTTTGACATCTGTCAAGTGTGCTTGTATTTCACAGGACAAACTCAGAACAAGCACATGTAGCCACACAATTATGCCTGTCCATAAGGACTCAGATGTAATACATTTTCCCATTCCAGTATTATTGAAGAAACATTTCATTTTCAGTTATGTTTTCAGAAGGCTAACAAGGGGCTCATGAATACATCAAAGTGAAATCATATTATTCATTTACAACAAATGCTTCTGATTACATTCCCTCTGACCATTCAGACAACACTTTATTAAAAAGCTAGAAAAAAACCTAATGTTTTTCAGGACTGCCTCTCATAACCCTAGATCCTGATCTATTTTGCACAACACAATTTGCAGAATATTCACAGGACATGAAATGAAGCACAGGTTCCAGCTCTCTGGAAACCTGAGGTCTACCAGAAAACCACCTTCCAGCCGAGATGGAGCCATCTCCAGTAAATGCAATCAGCTATGAAAACAGTGGGAAGTACACTGTTCTACACACATTGAAAATATGTACCCTTAAGGGTCTCACACAAACTACACCTTTGGTTGACTTCTGAATGGAGTCTCCAGGTGGTTAAAGCACTGACATTGCATTATTTATGGTGACTGAAATGCATCTAAGTAGCGCTTAGCAATAGAATTTACACAGACACTTGATGGAAAAAACACAGGGTGGGGGGAGGAGGTTGTTTACAAAACAAGTTGCAGTAATAAAGCTGCTAGGCTGAGCCAAGAGACCTCTTAGTAAATCATTTATTCCGCAGTTTGACAATATTTACAAAGGTTTTTACATGAATTATTTACTCAAGCTTTTATAACTTGTAACGTACTCTACACAAAACAGCAAAAACACATTAGAGCTACAAACCTGGGAACATACAGTTATGCAATGACAGATGGTGGAAAGGGCTCTGACAAAGGGAAGTTTACAACTAACACAAGCAACAGCCTTTTCTATCTGTCATCAATAAAGGGCTGAGGACTAGCAGGAAAATGTGATTCAAGGAAACAAGACTTTTTTCAAAAGCTACATTCTTTGTGATTGCTGGATTTGGTTATTTTAAAAAGAGCCTTTTGTTTTGAGTGTCTAATTCTAAGAATTACCATTTCAGTGAGTTACCATCAACCAGTGAAAGGCTGTATAGCACAAAAGCTGCAGTTTACATGAAGGAAACCCTGAATTTCTGCTGCTCACCCTATGGGCTTTAGGTCAGTTTGAGTGATACTGTGTATGTATCTAACAAGTTTGCCAGGAGAAACCACGTGTATTAGTGCCTATGCCAGGAACTTTTGTGCACAACACTCTGGAAGAGACGTTCATTTCCCAAAACATTTATAAGCGAGATAAAGAAGGAGAGTACAAGGGTGTATGTGAAAGTTTGCAGACCCTATATTGCAGATGGAGAACAGAGACAAGCACAATACCTGAGGTGCAGCAAAGACCCCTCAGCACCTGGAGCTCTGTACATAGAACTGGCTCATCCATCCCCATCCCTTACTGCCCAGCATCAGTGAACAAAACAATGGCTTTTAACATCAGTCAGTTTTCATGCTATAAAAAGATATATTTAGGTTAGATATAAGGAAGAAATTCTTTACTGTGAGTGTGGTGAGACACTGGAGCAGGTTGCCCAGAGCAGCTGTGGATGCCCTACCCCTGCAATTGTTTAAGGCCAGGTTGGGTGAGGCTTTCAACTACCTGGTCTAGTGAAAGGTGTCCCTCTCCATCACAGGGGGCTGAAACTAGATGATCTTTAATGTCCCTTCAAATCCAAACAATTACATCACTCTATGATTGCTTCAGCCTGGTCTCTGTCTACCAAAAAATTGAAAGAAAAGGGATCCCACCCCCTCACTGAACAAGGCACAGGATTTGCTGCTACCATCACAGCATATTCAGCCTGTCTTCCTCAACTTTGAACCCCACACAACACACCACCACCTTCGTGCTGCTCCCTGATGGAAGGCAAAGGATATCCCCACACTTGGTCATATAGCACAGGGAGTTTTAGAGATACAGTAAAAAACCTATCCCTAGAGAAAACTCTGTCGGAACAGAACACAATCACACATCCTCCTCCCATCTGTAATTCAGGTTGGAATGTGGCATACAAGGGATCTCCTCCTCGCTGACTTGAGAACTAACAGGTGTTTGAGATGAGAGGCAGGCTGTGAGGATGAGCTCTGTACAGCTGGGATTAGTGAGACCAAGGCATGAAGCCTAAAAGCTAGGGGTTTAACAGACCCAAAGGAAGCCTTTGCCTGTGTAGACAGTACAGATGAGGCTGTAACTATTAACACTAAGGAGCCAGGGAATTGTCTGTGCCCAGAATTCTGGAAATGCCTGAAAGGGGCACTCAAAAGGAGGAAGTGGAAGTGTCACACATCCAGCATCCTGATGTCCCCTACAACAACAAAGAAAAGGACAAAAAAATCATTTGTTATCTCACTTTTCTAAAAATCTTTTCCCAAAGAAACAGCAGCTCAGGAATTCTTTTTTTATTATTAAACTTTTGTCCAAATTACCAATTACTGCCAAACTCATGGTCTGAACTAATGAGTTAATGTTTCAAAGCATGAAACAGAATACACCAAGACATTCCAACGCCAAGCAAAAACAACAGATCCAGGTGAAAGAGTAACATGATAAGAAACACCAAACTAAATAAATGTAGTAGCAATGCAAAGTACTCATTTTCTAGATGAATGGCAGAACTAAAGTCTGGACACAGCACAGGTGAAACACTGAGCCACACACTGTACAGCAGAGGTTGTGGTTAGGCAGTCTGATAACCCATTGCCAATTACTACAGAGACAACAGCCACTGTCTCGTTCTGCAATGTCAAATCAACCTCTAATGCACAGCTAGAATAGCAAGCATGAGCACAGATACAGGTACAACAAAACTAGAAAAAGTACTTAAGAAAGAAAGCAAGAAGATCAAAGATATTGAATAGTTTCTGTCTAAGAAACAATTAGATAGTCTGGAATTCTTTGACTGCAAAACAGATCTGAGGCAGCATCTGACAGATCTATAAAACAGCAGGAGGTTTGGAAAAAACAGCATTGCTCACTGCTTGTTGTAGTGCAAGAACTACTGGTCACCCAATGAAATTATCAGGTAGTAGGTCTGAAATAAAGAGGAGTACTTCCTGCACAAAGCATGGTTAAGTACTTGTGTCATGAGAAATTGTGAAAAACACAAGTTTACACAGGCTTAAAAACAGGCAGAATCCTTCCTGCAAGAGAAGCCCAGCAAAGCCTTTGAACATACACATATTACCACTAGCTCAGGGAGTCCCTAAGATTAGAAAAACACATTGAGGAAAAGTTTTAGCGATGTCAGTTGCTATTAGCACTTTCGCATGATGAGAAACCAAGGAGCAGTACTGAGTGTGGGGCTAATTTAATTTTCTTGAATATTCACTTTAGCCCTTTTCAAAGTGAAGATGAAACGAGTGGGAGGAGTTGGATGGTCCGTTCAAGTTCAGATCAAAGGAGGGGAGAAAGCACACTTCTCCAAGTTGGCTACCTAAATCAGGAAATTTAAGATAACCATGGCTGTGTTCAAGAAAGACTATAAAGATATTCAAATGCACGGTAACTAAAGCAGGTAAGAAAGAGAAAGAGGAATTGCACAAGAAAACCCCTGCTAGATCCTCATTTTGGTAACAAGACAAAGCTTCGTTGAGAGACTGTCAGGTAAATGACAGAAAGCTCCAGTCACTAGCTAAAGTTCACAAGCTTCACTTAGTTTTCCTTCAGGTCTTAGCATGCTGTAGGTCTAATAGCAATGGATTTTTTATTTTTAATTTTTTTTCCCTCCTTTTTTGACACTTTCAATTAGGTTTTCCTCCTGCTGGTTTCTGAGGATCATTCCCTGGAGGCAGACGTGTATTCTCACCCTTCTTAACTGCTTCTGAAATATTGCCACTATTGTCAGGAGCTACGCTATTGACTGAACTGCTCCAGAGTCCATTCCTGATATCTGGTGGACATGTGCCCCTCAGAGGAGTTACTATTCCTGGGTACTCCTCATCTACATGATAGAGAGAGATATTAATGTGATTTATATGAGGACAAAGCATGCAAAGCATCCACAGATCACAGCGTTCAGATCACAGCAGAAGGATCTGAAACTTTATATTGCTTTCAGTGGAAGCTGCAGATGGTCGCCACTGACTTAAGTGAGGTAAGAGAGTCACATAGATTAACACATCACATGCCAAGGAGTTGCACAACACCAGAGACTTCTCCAACTGCTCATTCAGCCTGACGGTGTCAAGACAAACCTCAGCTCACTAATTTTTCATATATGAGTGCTTCAGAAAATTCAGGATACCTGTGAAAATAGGGTGTTTCCAGGTGAAGTTTTAAAACAGTGGGTGTATGAGAAACATAAGTTTAGCTAGTAACAGACCAAGTGGTGTCAAAAATCTCCTAACATGAAACTGGACTTTCATGAAATTAAATTCTTACCCAGTGACTGCCACAGGCTGTAAACATATCCAGAGACCCAATAAGATATTCTTTTCAGTAAACTTCTATTAGTAAACTTCTATTCATGTATGCATTTCAGATAAAGCCCTTAATAGTACCACCTAACACTCTCACAAGACCGGTTACAAGGGAATCCTTCATGACTTACTATTATAAATGCTAGGACCAATGCCACTGATTTGGCAGGAGTACCCATGTACTTCTATGTTCAAATAATTGCTCTTTACAAGGACTGTTCCTAAGACAACATAGAATCAAATCAACTAACAGTTTGCAGTAGCAGGCTACCCTGAACTGATCTAGAGTAGGAGTTGGTAAACTGCATTTCTGATTGTTGACATTTTAGACATAATTCTGTCTAAATTTAATTTCTTTAAATGAATTAAGCATTACACCTCACATAAAGCCCTTTTTTATCCCAAGCTGGACTGCAAGGATGCGTTACTCTCAGTGCAGTCAGAAGGAAAGGAATTTTCCAAGAGATTTTAATCCTGTAAATAGTGGTTTCATTAAGAACCATACATGACTCCACAGGGAACTCTAAATATTAAGATTGGTAATAAAATCATTAGTTGTTCCAAGCTATTCAGCATATCATGGAGCCCTAAAAGTTAATGACGGTTAGTTAAGCTACAGATGGACCAAACATTAGCCAGTTCGTTGAAAACTGGGTTGAAAACAACACTTGACACTGTGGGGGAACAATCCTCAACAACAGGGCAGCACTGAAATGAGCCTTTTTAATCACTAATTTCTAATCAGTAATAAAATTTTTTGTGAGGTCCAACAGTTAAGGTTTTCTGAATGCATAACAATGACTCAAAAAAGCCTTAACAGGAGCACTGTGATTATGAAAAGTAAAGCAAATGGTTGGGCCTCCTGATTTCAAACCCTCCAAATTTCCTAGAAAATGGTCCAGATAACTTGAAAGTTTAAAGCAATCACTCTTTTCTCCTAGTGAATCTGAAACAATATTTTTTGTATATCTGCATATATATATGTGTGTGTGTGTGTGTGTGTATGTGTTGCATACGTGTAAGTAGGTAAAGCAAAATCCTCTGGATAACAAAACTTCCAGACACCTTGACTACTGTCCAAAGCTTTATCTCAGCATGTCTTCAGATGACCACATTTTCTAAATCACCCACTACACCTGGCCCTCAACAGCAAAACCATTCTGGTTGTGGCATCTGGCCGCAGAGATCCCCGTGGGTCTGCACACACACCAGCTCTGCCATCAAGGCACAGGTAATGATTTGGAACCATGCAGGAGGGTGATCCTCTTCCCATTTTGATCCTGCATCCTTCCTCAAGGGGATCAGGTGCTGCAGCAGCAGGCTGGGATGGCAGCAGCCATTCCCTTGCACATTGCGGGGTGCATGGACAGTGCTGCTGCTCTGTGTCCTGCTGCCCCTGCACACCTTGGGTCCCCTTGACACCAACCAGCCACTGCTTCCATGTATCCCACTGCCAGTGGGAAGGGGCACCCACCATCAAGGGGGCTGGCAGGTGGCAGCAAGGAGTGCTGGTGGGATCCTGCAAACACCAGCACAACTAGAACTATCTAGGACACAGCTGTTTTGTTGTAGCAATGTGGGCTCACAACAAAGATCTTGCACATGGCCAAATTAGGGAGGGGAAGAAGCTCACCTGGTAGACTTTCCTCACCTGGTTGAAAGAATTCTGCAATACAAGAAAAAAAAAAAAAAACCAACAACAACAACAAAACTAAAACACACACACCAGAAAAAACCAAGCCCCACTGCTCTTACCAAGTAGCTCATGGACAAGAATATCCTCTTCCAAAAACAACAAGAATGGATTTTTCCTACTGCTGTGGAGAACAAAACTGCATCCAGACCCTGATAGCTGTAGAGGTTCTTCCACCCTTCTAACAAATGCTTTGTTGAAGTGTAACACATCCAGTACAAGCTGCTACTGCAGTAGTCCCGTTAAAGTATTCTTTCAAATACCTTGAGAAATCAACGAGTCAGTATTAGTCCCATAGCAAAAACACACTATCAATGTTTTATGCTCCTGAATTCTTCTGTAGTTTTGAATGCTTTTGACAGTTTAATAAGACAAGTGAATAGCACATTTTATCTGCAGACATTTCCCACATTTTTACAAAGAGATTCTTTCGTAGGAGCACACTGGGTGTCCCATTGCATAGGAGGGAAAAGAGGGCTCCTTTATTTTACATCTGCTTTCTTCAAGATTTCAGAATTTTCCTCATCAAAAACAATTTTTTTAGCTGGTCTTCACAAAGCAAAACATTGATACCACTTCTACTTAAATGAGTGAAAGGAAAAATGTCAGTGACAGTTTTGAAAACTAGGCTTAGAAACTACTACTTTATATTTAACAAAAAATGCCCATTAAAACTCCAAGACTATACAGAAGGTTTATGTTACCTCTGCCAAAACACATTATCCAAGAATTCTGTTCCAAACACATTATCTAAGAATTCTGTTCCAAACAAACAGATAACACTTCCATTTCTACTTTTGCATACATCCATGTATTAATGTATCCATTCTAAAAATTAGGTGATAAAAAAAATCTTCCCTGCTATTGTGCTAACAAGCTTCATAAATGTAGTGACAGTGCTGCTAAATTAAGTATACTTTGGGCTAATTTTACGTTTTTATCACAATACTGGAGAAGTATTAGGAAGCTATTATTTTGTCAGCTTTCTCATTTAGCAAAGCAGCTTCAATTTATTAACAGTGTGGAGTGTGAATGAATCAATATGTTTCATTGGGCAATGTGTCATTTGTTAATCGGATATTGATGAGATTATTGACGCGCAGCTAATTAATCTCAAACCCTGTGCTAGCCTTCATATGTTTCCTTAATTATGTTCTTCATCTTAGTCTTCCAAGTTTGGCATGCAGACGCCGGCTTGCAGACAGTGAGTGAAGTAAGCTGTCAGAGTGTTTTTTCACACATTTACAATCCCTTGGCAGCAAAATTATTTTCCTACTTGTAAATAGGTATCAAAAAAATATTTAATAATATTTGCCAGAAGACTGATATTGATTTGGCAGGGAGTCACTCCAAATTAGCTTAGCAAGAGATCTTGCATCAGAAGAACCACACTTAAATAGATATAGCTAATGAGCATTAAATAATTATGAAACTATAAACCTGTAATCATTGGGAAGTACTAAAATTGCTTCTCTGCAGTCATTATCATTGAACTCCTGGCTAAAGAGACATTCTATAACAGTTTCATTTTCCCTTCCTGCTGCAAGAGGACAAATATATTTTGGGCTATTTTATTGTACCAGATGGCCAAGTTTAGCAAAAGAAAAGCTGCCTTTTTCATGAGATATAAAAGACAGGAATAATTTCACAGGGTGTGACAGGGGTCACACACCCTAATTTCATGGGGTGCCAACAGAGGTCTGGCTGAGGAGGGGGCAGGGTGGGTTAGTTCATTTTTGAGCATCCCCTTCTGGCTGCGGGCACAGCCCTGCAGTGGGACATGAACACTTGCCAAGAGCTGTTTTGCCCATTTCAGCTGGAGTCAGCTGAGGACACCGGCATCCCAGGCGCCACGGACAAAGAAAGCTGCAACAACACAGCTCAGTGGGGTAGCACTCAGCTAGAAACCCTTTGTGCTACCTACTCTGGCACAATAGCTTTAATGGAGACACAATTTGCATCAAACTTATTGTTGTCATATTTTTAACCCCACAAAAATACACCCAGTGGGACTAGGAAGTAAAGTAAATCCCAGTAAGGCCTCTGCTAAGTAACACACAGTGAATCTGTGCTACACAGGAAAGGGTCTTCTCCAAACAGCAGAAAGGAAGATGCTGAATACATTCTGATCTATGAAAAAATACCACTCAATGTGTCTACTTCACCTCTACAATTATCTGCCTTAAGCTCCAGAACAATATATTAATTTTTTTAAAATAAGGGATCTGGGAGAAAAATTATCAGTTGTCAGCTATAAACAAATGAGAGAGCAAAGACAGTTTTTATTCCCCTCCTCTATTTCATGCCTAGCTTGATTTTTAAGGAGGAAGAAGAAAAGTGATTTCGTGGGTAGAGACATGGTGGACTGGTGATCCTAGTGCAATTAAAAATCTGCCTGGTATGTTCTTCTCACACAGGACTAACCTTATCACTGAGTTTAGAGTCAGGCAAGAAATTCCCTTACATCCATTTAGCAATGACTGGGGGAGTAATTTTTGTCCCTGCCTGTAGCCACCAAGGTAACCTACCTTTGAAAATCTCCTGCTACTGCAGGGACGTAGGACACTGGTGAGAAGACCTACATTAGAGTGGACCTTACCAGCCTTTAAAGCTTTCAAGAGGGGTTTGGCACAGCATCTCAGTGCTCCATACTTACAGGCACTCAGAAAAGGCATTTTCCTCTGGATTAGTCATGCACTGTGATTACCAAGGCCTCATTGGATAACTCAGACAGCTCTTTCCAGTCCCCTTCCAGGTAACCCTAAGCCTTAGGCTTCCTAATGGCTATTTGTATGACAGTTTTGAGGAGATTAGGAGAGAAGAGCACCTCTGGTACCCTGGGCCATGATTTGGGATAGAAAAGGAAGGTCAAGTTAGCTAACAGACAATGAAGAAAAGGTGGGTGGTTTTCCAAGCCAGTTCAGAATTAGGCCTTCCAGACAGGAAAGATAATTGGAAATAAACTGTGAGGTAAAAAGAGTCTTTAAAGAACCATGGAGATATTGCAGCACATCTCCAAAAGTTCAGACAACAGAAAAATAAGGACCATAAATGGTCTTTAGCTTTAAAAACAAAATCATTCAGGTAACAAGTGATGACTCTGGGAGAATCCATGTTACCTGTGCATGCCTCATGTATGAGAACAAGATTACCATGTTTCAGCCAGCAATGTTTCATCTTCTTTTAAAAAAAACAGCCTTTAACAATGCTGCCACAGAGCTCCTAGTTTGTATATATTGAAAGAAAGCCAAAAACATAAGATCTGCACAGCTATCTTGCAAGTTTAATCAAACCCACTGGAATATATCTCTTATCTTACAGTACAAGGGTCCCCACCACAAAAAAAAGGAAATCAATGTCAATTTTATTCCATATTTATAGAGGTCCTTCTAAAGGGAATCAATGGGCTTCTAACTCTCAGATAACCAGCACTGACTTTGTCGGTAACCTTCAGCATCACAACAATATTCAGAGTTGTTCAGGTCATTTTTTTACAAAGTGCTGACCAACAGGTTTATGTTGTGATTTATTTTAAAGAAAGCAGGAATGATAAAAACTTTATTTGATTTGACACTACAGCAGTAATCGTCCTAATTGGCCTTTGTTTCTGTTTGTCATCTACAATTATTCTCTGCATAAATTATCACGTTTGACTACAGCATTTATGATCAGTGAGTTCCTTAATATGCCATTATTGAAACCTTTACAGTGATACATTTACTCAGTCAGCTGAAAATGCAACCTGAATGTAACACATATTTTCTTAAAATCTTCTAGAACAAATGAAAAGAATAAAAAATACCTGTGTTTTTCCTGAGCATCCTATATTGGCAAATTATGATCTGTAAAGCACTCTGTTCACAAGAGAATTCACAGCATCCCAAAATAAAACAATTAACCCTTACAATGCCAAGTTAACCAGTCCATGCCAAATCTAGTCATATCCTGCCCCTTACTTTGAGAAGAAAAGAAAAATTCCAAATCACCATGTGAAAGTAAGACAAAAAATTTTGCAATTCTTTTTTTCTCTTTTTTTCAAAACACAGGTTCTTCTATCAATATTCACTTCTCAGTCAAACCAAAACGATAACATTATTTGCATTGCTACATGGGAAAACTTTTCTCTACACAGAAGTGGGGTTATTGATGGTGGTATTGGTGTTTCCTGTGGACATAACAGCCCTGGGAGAGCCATCCTACCCAATGGCCCTTCCCAGCTAATTGAGCTGTGGCAAAAATAACATGGCTTCTCCAGTGTATTGTCTATTTTGCTCCATCAGAAGTCAAACATGGGATTTTATTCTATTTATAAGCCTTAAGATATTTCTGCCATCTATGAATGTTGTTACACTCCTAAAAGATGATTATAATTTTCAAATATCTTGTACAGTTGCTATATTATGGGTCTAGTCTCAGTTTTTTCCCAATGCTAGTGCTTGCTTGAATCTGACTTTCTATTTGTAGAGTGTTCTAAGAGTGCTGAAAGCAATTACTTACTTTTCCTAAAACAATATATACACATGACCATTCTCTATCATGTCTGAGTCATTCCCTTCCTAATTCCCCATTAATGCAGAGTTATTTCAGATTCCCATCAGGGAGAAAACAGAGGGTCTGCACTTGGATGGTGTGATTTAAAACTGAAATAGGAAGCCTTCTAATAGGAATACACATTGCCTTCTAAACAAATATTTTTTTATATTTGATCAGAGGATTTAAGAATCAGAGTCAGAAGTCAAGGCCAGCCTGTGTTTCCATTTTTACACCTGCATCAGTGTGTTGCTTATTTCTCAACAGAGCTGCTCCAAAAGTGGGGTAAGTGACAGGAGAATTGTGACCCATCAGCACGGTTTTTCTACAAACGAAGCTCTTTAATACCCATTCTCTGAATTTCCCTACATGCTGCACATTCTACCCAGTAAACCCTACATTTTCAAAGTCTATTCTACATTTTCTTAATTCTAATTAAACAAATCTTAATCTTGACTTTAATGGCTGCAATTATGATACTTCATTATGTTAAATGTTAGTTGCAACATAAGAATAAATTGTATAAACAGTTTAGCTGCAATTGCATGGAGTCTAACTGTACATTACTCATTAACAAGATGTGGGTAGCAGCAATTATAACATTTCCTCCTAATGTCCCTATTTATTGAGTCTCAGCAGCAAGCCCCCTTTTCACAACACACACTGATTGACGATAGCGGCTTTTGTACTTGTGAAGAACAGGCACAGGAACCTGCTGTGTGCCTGTAACTCAGATCGATGGAAGTACACATTAGCTCTTAGCCTCACAGGCCGGAGTTCCTGAAGGTCAAAATAGCCATCAGCATCACTGTAGGGTACAGAAATCATTTCACAAATTGTGAACAAAAACAACACAACTAGCTTTGCAGTTTGATTATTGTTTATAGATACAGCAAGCCAAAAATTAAAGCATAGCCTTGAGGCAGCGTAATTATTTACAGCTGAAGACTCATATCATTATTAGCATGCTCCTAATTGCTTGAAGTTATATCAATGTTAGCTGATTTAACACATTTTTGATAAGAGGCATGGAAATTGTTTTCTCTGCATATGGAACATTGGATCACTTCTTTATTTTCTAAAGTCTTTCGTCCTCCCCTTTCTTTCAAACTGGCCCTTGTTCACCATGGAAAAAAAGCCCCACACCCATAAATTCTCCTTTATTCTGTATGTCTGTAACTATCACTGAAGTACTTTGTCATGTTTCTGTGGAACCATGTATTTGAATTTAGCTGGACTAAAATCGTGCCAGGTTTCAGCTTTCGCTAACAATGGGCTTGATAATTTCACATCAATATCAACTAACTAGAGAATAAATCACTCTTTGCTTTGGGTGACACATCTTAATCTATTACTTTTCCCTACAGTACTTGAGCCGAAATGCAGCTGAAGGAAAGCAATGTGGAGAATCTCACGGTGTGAAGTGACATCTGCATCAGAGACGACCTCACAAACACCTATTCTGGAGACAGACAAGAGTTATCTACTGCTACATCACTGTATCCAGCTCCCCTGATTTACAGAAAAGGCAAATTAAGTTTGCCACTAATAAACTGGAGCAACAAATAATTTGGGAACTTTTCATATCAATCAACCCATAATTTGTCACCTCAATTTGTTCCTCTCATTCAAACAAGGAGAGCAGTCAAGCACTGATGGGGGAAAAGCCTTGAGCCACTGCTGGCCAGACACCAGGAGAGACGAGTCAATGCTGGTGAGGGCAGGAAGCCAGGACTGTCTGGGAGGCAGGCTGGGGATGCTGCTAACAAAGATGGGGAAAACTCCCCCTGCCAGCACTGACCAAAGGGTGTAGGAGTTACTGTTAATTTTAACATTTCTGAGGTCAGGCACACTATTTCAACATTGTGCATAATGCAGCACAGACTTCTCAAGGAAAAGCAAATACAAATATGATTTTATTTTCCTTGTATAACTTCCTTCACGTACTTATGTAGAGCACTTTAGTTTTAATCTCCACATCAGGTATTGCTACTTCTTGAGTCACACTGGCTGGCAGCAGAAAGAGCCAGTTATTTTGTGATGGGAGCCAAGGAAAAGCAGTGGGTACTGCCCATGGACCTACAGTGGTCTCCATTTCACTCTACGCAGCAGTGTGGAGACCTTGGAAAAACCACCTGCCCCAGCAGGGAGAGCTCAACCCAAAATGGAGAAGCAGCAGCAGGAAGAGGGCTCCTAAAATTTGGTTTTCTTAGTAAAGCGAAGGCTGTCAGGGACCAGACTGGCACCAGGGGCATGCAGAAAGGTAGAAATAGGGTCACTTTATTTCTGTCTGCGTTATTTAGATACCTCAGCCCCTGTGATGCAACTGACAGGGATGCTGAAGAGCCCAAGTATTTTTCCGCTTCTCCCCTAAGCACAAGCTAAATTATATGTGCAGAATTTCAAAGTAATTAATCACATCCTTCCATAAATTTTGGCTCTGCTACCTAAAGATTCATTTAATTGGGCTAATTGTTTTATGGAAGTGTAACAAAGAACAGGCCAAATAATTACAGACTGGGCTCTTTTAAAATAATGGTCCAAGTGCTGAAATTTGCAGCATCTGGCTACTGAGTGGAGTAATGTTAGATGAATTATATATCATAGTCCAGTGAGGAAAATCTTCCATTTTTGTCTGAGAATGGGGAAATAAAAGACTGCAATAGCATGTGAAACTGTCATAACAGCTTTTCACGGTTGAGACACATTAAATTACCAGCAATCAATATCCTGAGAAAAACTTAAAAGAAATAGATTTGCTAGGAAGGAATAAAGAAGTGCACTCAGTTTTAACTGGGAGCTTTATTTTGCCCAGCACTAAAGAAGTTGTAACAGCTGCATAGATTGAAGCTGAAACAAAAAAAAACCCTAACCTACTGACTTCACAGGGGACTTTGGCTGGGAACAAAAGGATGCAGATTTTAGGGATTAATATTCTTACACACAGTACTCAGAAAAACAGAATGGAAGGGAGAAGCTGATGTAGGCCAAGTAAGAGCATGTCTTGAGGCTGCAGAAGACCAAATCTTTGCTATTCCTCTGTCATATATGTTAAAACTAAATGACTGCCTGTTTTTCCTCACTAGGTGCTTGGTACTCTTGGCATCTTATAAATGGATCTTCTGCAACCCAGCCTGATTTCCTGAGCTGACAAGTCACGGATCCTGCGATGACACATGGGTTTTCTGCTGCGTGACTCGTGTGCCTAGTAGTTCTTAACAGTTTTTGTTTTCCGAGTCGAGCTGGAGTCGCACGGCGCTAACAGTCAAAGAGAGCTAATACAGTAAATGGAAACTGCTGTCAGTATGAACCAGATTAGTCAATCCCTATAGCACAAGTGAATTTCAGATAGCAGCTCAAGCATGACCACTATGATCACAGCCTAGTGTTTATGTATACACAGAAACAATGAAGTGGCCTGGCAATTACTGGAAATACATTCCTCAAGCTTTCAGGCTATGCCAAGCTTAAAATTGTGGTCAGCTCATGTGGGAGAAACTAGATCAACTTGGATTGCATTGCAGCAGTTGTAATTGAATTGTATATTTTGCCTTTCTATAAAACTTCCAGTGCTAAGTGCACGGCAGCCTAAACGACCATGACATATAGTGCTTTCTGTGCCTCCAAAACTCGCAGGTACACAGCTGTGCCACCTCTTCCCTTCTCCTGCACACCCTGCCAGCACTGCCAGACACCACGCACCACCCTGCCTCTCCAAAGCTGGGAGGGAGCCACATCCAAACCCGAAGCAGTTGGTGGTGGAGCCCCTGGGATTTGCTGTGACTAGCAATGGAAAAAACTCAGCTTTGGAACAGAGTCTGGCCCTGCCCCAGTCAACAGGAGCTCTGCTGTTCCCTTCAGCTGGGCTGGGGTCGCAGCCTGCAAGTTTGCACAAGCAGCTGACAGTTTGGTGATTAGAACATCTACCTACCACAGTGAAGTTTGCAAAATAAGACAAGAAATGCCAGCTTTTTTCCTTTTATTTTTCTCCTCCCCTAACTACTCTTTCATCAGTTTTTTTCTATTGCAAGTTCTTGGTCTTTTCCAACCTAAATGATTCTTTGACTCTGGCCTTTACAGCCCCTTTTCTCTTCATCTTAGTATTTCAAATTATTCTATATTTTAAATATATAAATATATATATATATATAAAAATATAAAAATATGTATATTTAAATATATAAAACCTACATTTTAAATATATATATA
>VZTH01002031.1:1287397-1322873 GCA_013397815.1 Aleadryas rufinucha
TGTATGTATGTATGTATGTATTTTTAAATATAACTTATACATATATTAAATAATTTCCTCGTCTCATGTACTGCACTGACCCATGGTCACCCCGGCTGCTGGCAAAGCCTGGCCACCCTCATCCTGTCCTCAGCACCTGGCTGGGACCCAAAACACTACACTCTGCTCCCTGAGCCACTCACTGCCCCCCCACCTTCTTCAAGATGCTCAACCACAGTCTGTCAGCTAATAAACTCATGCCCACCTTCATAATATTTCAAACTTTTTGACTCCTGTGGAAAATACTGCACCTTCTTTAATTTTCCTCCTTATTTGATAAGCCAAAAGATTTCTGCAGAAAATAATTTGGCTAAGGTACAGTTTCAAAAGCAAGTTTTCTATATAAAGCAGTTTTCAAGAGAATGTCTAGCTCGACACAAGTTTAGTTGTTAAAACTCTTCTCTTTGCAGCTTCTCTATCTGCTATACCAAAGGAACAAAAAAACAGAAGCAAACACTTCCTCACCTCTCCCTGACAAACCAAAGATAAAATGCATGCACCAATGTAGAGAATGAACCTATCATATGATTTCTTTTTAAGTAGAATTGCATAACTCTGGACTTATGAAGGAGCTCCTACCCCTTCTATTCCTGTTTTCCAAAATTTCTAAGCCACAGTATCTATTATGTATAGCAGTTTACCCTGTTTCACCTATCAAAGCAATCTACCTCTGTTTTTCTTTTCTTTCTCTTTTTTCTAAAATTCAGTTCTGCTTCCCAGTATTTAGGCAGCACCATCAGAAAGTGACAACTGGGCTGGAAAAAGCAAAGACAAGCTATAATTTAAACAAAACCTGCATCAATTTAAATCTTCTATTGTATAATACTAGAATGCCACTTAATACTCAGCTAGGCTTCTTAAATACTGAAATTCATGTTGGAGAGAACATGGGGGGGCAATTTACATATTTTACTTGTTCAAGGGAAGACGGCAATATTTACCTAGACATTTTTGGACATTCCATCATTCTTTGACTGGAGTAAAGCTTTTAGTTAAACAGTTCTCTTCTTGAAAATACATCAATACTTTTAATTACAAAGCTATGCAGGGAAGAACACTTACGTTGTATACCACAGTTGAGGAGACTTCTACTGGGGGAAGGGAAATGATATTTCAGAAGTTGATTTTTGTTGTACTCTATCATTTGCCCCCCAGATCAGAACAAATAAACCATTTTCATTGAAGCTGCTTCCTCCAGCCACTTTTTGTTGCAGAAATTTGTTCTAAGGCATTTCCTGTCAGTGTTTCCCATCGTTCTCCAAAGTTTGCATTTTTTTAATATATATAAATTTTACTGTCCATGGCAATAAATATCATTTCTGTCATCTGCAGTTATCAATATGTCTCAGAGACTGCTTTTCCATCTCATGTGGTTGTGACGAGCTTTCAGATTTGGCTCCCAGCACTGATCCCTTCTTGGCTCAAGAGCAAAGTAAATCTGCAATAGCCATTAACTATTACTTTAACTAGATCTGAGGCTTCAAGAACCCTACTGCAGTCTCTTAGCTCACTGTTGCACAAAGAGCTGCAAAGGCCAAAATGATGATAAAGTCAAATAAAAGTGATATTTCCTAGAAGGTCCAGGTGTAATGGTCAAAATCCTTCCCATTGCAATGAGCGTGAATTTCACAGGTATAAGAATGATGCTGAAGCTATAGAAACAAACCCAGGGATGGAGCCATATATAAAATTATGGTGCACATCCAATGGGATCAAGACTCATTTCCCAGTCCCCTGTTGTAGGGAGATGCCCAGCTGCAGCCAGGACCCACGGCAGGATGGGTCTCCAGGCAGCCAAAAGGCAGGCACACACCCAAGGTGGAAACCCAGAAACACAGGAGGAGCAAAGTACATCTCTTTGAGTTGGGCCATCTCTTTGAGTACCCATCAAATTGGAGGGGTACATGGCTTCTGTGAAACACCTCTAAACAGTAACAAAAACACTGCTATACAGACATTATTATAGTTACTCATTTAAGATAAATCTGGGACTTACATGATTAAGCAAGTGAAAGTCAGAGGAAAAATACCCCACAGTTTAAACTCTCTCCTCTTGCACGTACCAATAAGGCTCTATATATCTATATAATATAGACTTCTTACATTATTCAGCCAATGGTCTGTAATTAGAGATCAAAAAACTTTCCCACAGCTCAAGATACACACACAGTATTCTGTGCACTGCTATGCCCAAAAAAATAATTTCTCTGTCATATTACAGCAAAAAAACAGTGTACATTCGCAAGAAACAAAAAATATTTCTAACTTGAACACTAGATCTTCTTCACCCTGTTTAAAGTAAAATTAGCTTTTATACCTGACCCTTCTTAGCTTCAGTTTCGCTGTAAGTTCTGGAGAGAAGCCAGATAGCCAATGTCCTCTGGTGATACCTATGGCTTAAGACAGACTCTTTGAAACAGAATCAGAAATCTCCTTTCTTCTTCTTGAAAAACTTCCCCCACATTTTCATGCTGGCTTCACTTTGAAAAAGTATACAACAGTGTTATTTTTATCATGGGACACAGCTTTCTCATTCCCAGAATAGGATTTGTAGGAGAACACCCAGGCAGAGTGAAACCTGCCCGCTTGCATTGCCCAGCCTGCTGCATCAGCTGCTCTGTTTGACAGCTGAAAACTGCATTTTCAGTCACCAGTTCTTGCAACTTTTCAGAGCTCTTGCGTCAGCTACTGAAGTGGAAACTGGTGATGGGGAAATCTGTGCAACGGCTGAGAAATGGAAAGGGAAACCCTAAACAACCATTTAAAACACACATGTGGGGCCACAGCTTGTCATTATGGCCATGGATGTGTCTCAGCCTCTGTTCTCTGTCAGCTCAAGAACCATAGGTAGCCTCTCTCCCACACAGCTTATTCCAGCCAGATATTTGTGCAGAAAGTAGGTACAGACAAATGTCAGCGTCACTTAAGCAATGCCCAAACATGTGTTCATTCACGCTGCAGACGTCTCACCACTGCAATGCTGTGCTTGTCCCCAACACTTCAAAGAGGCCCTCAGAAGCCAGCTCTTTGTGTGGTGTGGCGGAGGCAGCCTTGTTCTCATTACCACTCACAAAACTTGTATCCAACCATTAAATTATATAGCTTTCATCTGTTCCTTAAGAAGACAAGGCTAATGCAATCATGCTGAGTACGTGCATGTGTGTGTCCATCCATGTATCTCCCAGCCATTTTTGAGCATCTGCCTGACTTTGATCACTGCTGGCAGAAGGTCAGAGACATTGACAACACCAAGCTCATGAAAATTTTCAGGAAAATGAGCACCTGGTCTGTTATAAGGAAAACCTACTTACAGGCCCAAAGCAGAAAAAGCTTCCCAGCTCACCCCTGGACTCTAAAGGATCCAACATGAGCCACAATAGCAAGAGAAACCAGGCTCTGGCAGTGCTGCAGTTTGTTGAAGCATCATAGCATAACAGCAAGAGACATCACAAGCTGTGGCTTCCACAAGGTACCCTGATCCCCCAGGGACCCCTCTCTGCCTTCAGCCAAAGGCTTAAATACCCCTTGGTCAATGCAGTTGTTTCACACAGCTCTTATTATTCCAAAGAGAAAGAAACACCACATTTCCCACCCATATCACCTCTGGCGACCTCAACATGCCAGCTGAACCATCGAGGATTCATGACGTAACTCTGATGGACCACAAGGAAACCCTGATCTTGCAGGAGTCAACAGGACCTTCAGTTTCAGAATAAAACAGAGCTGGAAGGGGCATATGGGCTGGGGAGAGAAAATCACAAAAACAATTAGTGGTGAAGAAAGTGTAACAGGATGCTTTCTTGCAGACATTTCTTAAGGAAAGGAAAAGGAATACCTTTCCTTGAAACCAGCTACAAAGACAGTTTATAAGAAAAAATAAATAACAATGCAGTTCCTCTGGATTTAAACTTCTACATTCACACTGTAAATAGATTTAGATTTTCTTATCCTCTTCTCTAACTAGAAGCACAGTGAGCTGGGAAGTCAATCCGCACACACAGTGCGATCCTACACATACTGCAGTCTGTTCAAGTCCTCTTCCTGGACTCAGAGCTGCCTGCTGCTTCCAAATTAATCAAAAGTATTACAATAAGCAGAAGACCAACAGGCATGGAAGTTGTCTTCCTTCAAATATATTCCTGTTACTCAGCTTCAGAGGCCCTATGCATAAGAATTAACCTCACTAAAAGGTCACTCTGGAAATGCTACATTTATAAACAAACATATGCACATGCACCTATATACAGACACTATGCACAGAGTCCCAGCACAATAAATGTGGCCAGTTGCTACACCTTTGCATGCCAGGCACAGTGACATCCTCACAGCTGCCAGAAGAGCACCCTTTTGATATACAAACTACAGAGGTGAACTTCAGTTATTTTTAATGAAATGCAGTGAATGCTGCTTCTGGCAAGTGAACTACAAAAGCTAATATTTAAACAACAGTAGCAATAAAAGGTATTGGTTCCAAGCAGCAGAAAAGATTTGCATTAACAAAAAGAAAGTTTTTTTCTCCTTTGTTTATTTTCCTTTTCAGAAAAATTTGTAGTTTCAGGTCATCACTCACATCAGTAGGGGCTATGTTCTGTTTGTTGGCCTGCATGGCTGCTGCTTGGGCACACGAGCCTAAGTCCCAGCACAAATCAGATTTTTAATTCACAGGCTGCCCTAGCTCTTGCCTATTTTTTTACTTTTTTTAATCATCTTATTAATGCTTCCATAAAAACAAGTGAAATATCCCTGCATCCCATCCTTCCATCACTTCAGCTGTAAATTTTGTTCTATTCAGACAACAAACTGAAAACTTTTTTGACTGGTCTAAAAGTCAATTTTAAAAGCCTTCTGCCTGCACATTTTTTTTTACTTCATTTGTGAAATATTTTATATTGTTTTATTTTGTTCAACAAAACACTGAACAGCAAGAAAAACCCTTTTTGCTTGCTAACTATATAAGTCATCACAAAACTGTTTCAAAGAAAATTTCACAGAAGATTGTTTAAATCCCAAAATCCATGCATACCTTCATTTCTTGATAAGCCAAGGCACCCTAGCACATAGCTAGGGAACCACAGTTCCCAGCTAGTCTTCAAATCCCGCTGCCACAATACCTGCTAGTGTACTGTGGGGATGCTGGTATTTCCATGTGCAACTGGTGTATCTTGCCATGTAATTTTAGCATTTCAAGGCCCAAAACAAGGTATTTCAAGCCAAAGATGACCATTCCATCATTTGTAAAATAAGCCATTCACGTATCTAGTGCAAGTTAAGGCATCTCTCATATATCATCACACATACACCAAAGAACAGGGCTCTTGGAACGACCTCCATAGTACATCCCAGATATATCAGCAAGGTTAAATTCTTTAGTATAAACTTGTTCCTGAAAAACATTTTGAAATTATTTGCAAAGGGACAGGCATGAATTTCAATTTAAATTATTCAATATTATTTAAAAATTTTAAAGATTCATTTCTTGCACAATACTCAGCAACCACAAACATAGAACATAGATCTTGCAGTTCACCCGGTGCAACGCTTCCTTCAACATGCATCAAATGCAGAAGCTGAGGGGCAGACACAGCTCTTCACTCTTGTGATCAATGACGGGACTGAGGGAAATGGCACGGGTCAGGGGAGGTTTAGACTGGATGTTAGAAAAGGTTCTTCATCCAGAGGGTGGTTGGGCACTGGAACAGGCTCCCCAGGGAAGGGGTCACAGCACCAAGCCTGACAGAGTTCAAGAACTGTTCGGACAACGCTCTCAGGCACATGGTGTGAGTCTTGGGGTATCCTGTATAGGGCCAGGAACTGGACTCATTGATCCTGATGGGTCCCCTCCAATTCAGTATATTCTATGTAACAACTGGAAAGAGAAGCCTGGAAAAGGGAAAATTCCAGGGAGACCTTAGAACAGCCTTCCAGTTTTTAAAGGGGATCTACGAGAAAGATAGAGAGGAACATTTAACAAAGTCGTGTAGAGCTAAAACAAGAGGGAATGGCTTTAAACTGACAGAGTGCAGACTTAGATTAGGTATAAGGAAGAAATTCTTTACTGTGAAGGTGGTGAGACACTGGAACAGGTTGTCCAGAGAAGCTGTGGATGCCCCATCCTGGCAGTGTTCAAGGCCAGGTCGGATGGGGCCCTGAGCAACCTGGTATAGTGAAAGGTGTTCCTGCCCATGGCAGGGATGTCGGAACTAGATGATCTTCAAAGTCCCTTCCAACCTAAACCATTCTGTGATTATGGTCTTGTTCAGATTAAGTGCCTACCATTAAAATCAAGAGAATAGTAATAAAAATAGTTTACTTCTTTGGAGCTGGTCACATCAGAGAATAAGTGGAAGGAAATTATCCATCTGGCTTAAGATAAAGAAAAATAAAAGCATGGTGCATCAGATAGGTTTCAGTGGGCATTTTAAGTTCAGAAATGTATGCAATATTATATGAGCAAAAGCAGCACTTTTTAATTTTTTTTCTCTGCTTTTATTTACAAGTGGTTAAATAAGCAGGAAAAAACCATCTATATGTCTGCATGTGGTTTCATTAATCAGCTTGATGCACCACAAACCGAGAAAAGAAAATTTTCACTTCCCTTCTACTCTAGTGAAAGTGCAGTGTACAAGTTGCAGCCAGTGTTCCCAACCTCCCAGGTAAAAATTACATTGACTGAAGGCAGCCTGAAATTCCCTTGTCACATTATTATCTCTAAGTTCATATGAAGCCCTGTAATTATAAACAGCTTTTAAATTCCAGTGAAAAGTTTTAGCCTGGTAGAAGTGAAATAATAAACAATCCAAAAAAAATTTTTTTAAATCGTTGTCTCTTAACTTAGCTGACTTTTCTAGGGAAACAGAAGGGAAAGCCTGGCCAGGCTGATATATTCAGGTGAGGGGTGGGCATGCCTACCCTACCTACACCTGGCCCCACATGACTCAGGAAAACACAGTGCACTCAGTTCTCTCACAGCTGTGAGCACAAGCCCCTCACATCGCACACAGACACACCTAAAGCCTAATTCATGCCCAGCACGGGTGAACAGCAAGGGTGAAATTTGTCTTCTGGATCCTATTTTCTTGTCCTGTCCCTGTGTCCAAGCAGAGCCTAAGCAGCTATGCCAACACATGACTTCTATTACAGTCAGGGGGTTGCTGCCACAGCTATGTTAGCCCTGGGGCAAGATAAAACAGCATATTCCCCTTCTAGTGAGTATTTCCAGCTTCACATTAATGGAAGCTCCGGACAAAAATAAGAGATGCATCTTTGCAACTACTGGGACTACTGGATTTTCTCCTCCATGTTCGCTTGGTGGTTTTGAATTAAATCAAATCAGAGGGCTGGGAACGAGCGCTCTCCCAAAATAGCGCAGTTCAGCCTTGTTGCAGGGAAATCGTGGGTCTCCAGTTTCTGCTGTGGACACGGCCTCTGACTCGGGGGTGCCAGGCTGAAGTCTCCCGGCACAATATCGTCAAAACCTCTTCAAGTCAAGACAAAAGTAAAGCCATGAATGTTCCTTATTGCAAGCGTCTCTGCTGAATAGCTTGGTAGTGCCCTATTCCCTATGACAATGGAGTTAAGAGAATGAAACATGTTGTTTGGAAACAGTAAAAAGCTGTCAGCAGTAACCACTGTCAATACCCATGCTGGGCTAAGCTTGGTACTCCCGCTTGTCATTTATTTATTTTCTTATTAAAAAACATGTTTGATATAAAGCAGTTCTGTATGCGAGCAACAATGCCAAACTAATAAACCAGTGATTAATTTTGTTCTTGTCCTAGGTTTGTTTTCTTCTTAATAGTCTACGTAAATACATTAGAGAAAACATTCATTTGCCTAGACTTTATGTGGTATGAAGTACACCCAGAAGCATTTTGCAAAGGCAGCTAGTTGTCACAGAAGAACTGGGCGGGCAAACAGAAAAGAAAGACACGAAAACATATTTAGAGGGTTGCATGCAAGCTGTAGAAAGGAACAAGAGACACTACAATTAAAAAAAAAAATTTGCTCAGCATTTTTTTAAAATGTTGCCAATCTAAGAAATGGTGTTGCAGTCTTCAGATGGCAAGAAATAGCCAGATGGGGAAAAGCAAAAAGAGAAGCCATTAATAATTTTAGAGACAAGAATAAATAGTAATGTTTTGATGGAGGTCTCCACTGGTCACTTTGTATAGATAGTGATGCTTAAGATTTTAAATATATTATCTGGATGTTTTCCCTTTAACAGCCAGCAAAAGGCATAACTCATATAGAGAAATCTGATACTTGTCACTTATTTCTGTGCCTGGGCTGTAGCAGAACAATGCTGGTAGCAAGTTTTCTTAGATAGTTTCTGGTGCCACCAACTGCCTTGTTCCAGAACAGTGAAGGGCATGCTCCTTCCCTAGAGCAAGGAGGAAAGCCATTCATGGAGTGCAAGAGGGCTGTTAATGCTGTACAACTGGTCAGAACACTCCAGATCTCAGGATGCTCTGCATACTTCTCATGCTAACAGTTTTACAGACAAAGAAGAAGAGAACTCACTTTGCCAAACTGAATCCCCCCTCATAAAAATTCTTCAAACTGCAGCAAAGCTTGAGAAACAGAGAACAACACCACATTCTATCTCCCTTTGGGGCAGTGGCAGCAGAGGACCCAATCCTACTGGTTTTTTGCACGCCCTCGGTTATTGCCAACTCCAGTGGCAGTTTGGGTCAAGAAAAAAATACAGAAATAGAAAGATAAAATGGTCATGTTCCCTGTGCTGGATGGTGGGAGACAAACAGTCCCCTAGGAAAAGCTGGGAGCAATAGCATCACTTCCAAGATGTGCAACCTCAATGCACTAGGAGGTCATTTAAAAAAAAAAAAAAAGCCTAGAAAACATTTATATTCTATTATACTTGTATGTACTCTATTGCACAATAGAAAAATTATTGTGCATTTAATTTTTTGCCACATAGTATTGGAAAGCTATTTTAAAAATGCTTTGAAGAACACTCCAGAATGTTGCTGGTATTGTTTTCATAATTCCAACTTAGCAGGCTACAGAGAAGAAAATGTTAATGAATAAATTAAAGAAACTTCTACTAAAAATGCCCTAGCAAGTAATTTTTCTGAAAATTATATAAACACTGTCATCCTGTCAACCCACATATCTGAATGGCCACCTAGGCCACACTGTGTAAAAGCCTTCTCATTTAAGAAAATAGATCCATAAAATCAAAGTGTCTTAAACCTTTCAAGCCTATAAGAAAAATATCGTGGTGAGTGACAAGCAAACTTACTCTATTTTACACTGTGCATGTGAATTAGTGTACAAGATCGTGTCACTGAAGAGAGACAAATTCAAAGCCAAGACCTTTGCGTTTGGTTCTAGATGAGGCATGGGACTATCTTATCCTTGGAAAAGGATTTTTAGTAGCCCAGTACCATCTCCCGCTCCAGGACCCTCTCTGAACTGCTTTCACAGCTTTTGGTTTCAGTGAAGCATAACGAGTGTTGGTAGGAAGTTGTTGCCAAGGTTATCTCTAGTAACTAAATCCAGCCTTTATGTGGTTTTAACAGACAATTTGAGATGGAGACAGACAATTTCTTCGAGGGAGAGCCAAATAGCTGACTTCCAGGGTGATGTAATCCTGGAAGGTCATTGCAAAGTAAATGCGTAAGCACCACAATCTCTGTTGTTGGGGTTTCCCCCCACTCTCCCAGAACATGGGATATATAGAAAGTCTTCAAGCACACAGAGACCAAAGTGCAGCCTGATACCTCCAGGTGTACTGATACCCAAAACAGCAGGGGAAAGCTAAGAATTTTCCCTTCCAAACGATACAGCATTTCCAACTCTCACTCACTGCTGACACAGGGATGACTCTTACGATCACAGTCCTGATTCATCACCCTAAAGACCATGCAGCTTGTGCAAGGGAATTCCAGATACAGAAGAAACGGCTCCCAGGCCAAACACAACTAGAGGCAGCCCTTGGGGTTGGGCTGCACGGGGTCCACCAGCAGCCACATTTGCCCTTGCCTCGTTTCCCAGCATGGGGCAGCAGTCAGAACAACAGTGATGGGAAGTCACCCTGCAAGGACACTTGTCCAAGTGCTTTGAGATGCCCTAACTCATCCACAATTGAGCAGGAAGAGCTGCACTGTTGAAATATAGATAGAGTTTGATTTTCAAGTCATGATGGCAAACCAGGTATCAGTGCCCACTCTTTCCACAAGTTTGTGTTGAGAGCATTCCTACCATAACTTTGATAAACAAACAAATCCAGTACACACCTCAGCAATTTAAAAAGTCCTGTGAATTAATGTTATTTGAATTTTCACCAGTTCCCCTGAAACCTTTAAGAACCTATAAAAAAGTTTTAAGTCTTGCCTTGGCTTGTTTTTTTCCCCCCCATTTTCACTTATGACTTTTACAGTCTGTGCTAAATAATCAATATTAGTTAAAATCTTCAGTTCTCTCTAGAGGACAATGCCCTCCAGGTTTTATAATAAAATACCACAATGTTCAATCAGACTTGTATATCATAGATATATATTGTAAAATAAACATCTGAGGGCAGCCATGATTGAATCTCAACTCTGTAGAGCCAAGAGTTATTCATTGCCTTTTAGCAAGCAGATGATATTTATTCTTCCCTAAAGTTTGTGCCTTGTGAACAACACTTCTTTCACACTTCCTTCCCAGGATTACAATTCATTCTTTGATAGCCCTCCATGATCCCTTATCTCAGTTTGCATGACACGCAATCATTCAAAATTGCAAACTGAATTTAATTGCCATAGACAAGTGTTAATAGATTTTAATAGTGCTTTATGAGACTTTATGCAAATTGGACTGCACTGAAAAATCTGAATAAAATCGCAGCTTCAGCAGCAATTTCCTCCCCTATGTTGTCTTGAAACACAGAGCAGGAAGAGGAAGCTTTAGTTAGTAGTTTCTGATGGAAACTGATGATGAAAATGTTCTTCTTACGAATAGATATAGGTGACAAATATTATCCTTAAACCTGTAAGTTTCATGATTCATTAATTAGCACTGACGGCTTTTCCCAGGGGATGATTTAATATGAATACCAGCCAACAGATTTTTTTTACATTAGGATTTTTATCTCTATAGAAGTGTAGATGATGTCTCAGAACAGTATTATGGTGATTACACTTTAGAGTATTCAGCTGATGCACATTTTGGTACATAAACAAATCAAACAAGTAGAGAGGAGAAAAGTGACATGTGAGTGGAGATTTTTGAAAAATTAATACAGAAATAATTCAAAGTAATCTATTTTAGTAAGTAAATCTGAGTTAAAATTATAATATAAAACCTATTCAAGATTAATAACCATTGCTTTATTCTTTGATTCCTTTTGTTCTGCTTTTCCTTCAGGACAAAATCTTACGAGGTATGGAAGGTTTCCATCTGCAGGATAACTTCCTGATGTCAGTGGGAGAGGCACACAAATCAAAAATCACAAATAGCCTACGTGCATTTTAATTTTTAACTCCTGAAAGAACATTAACTGTAAGATAGAAAGGTGCATACTCATGGGATTCTTTTTAGTTCTGCCATTATTAATTAATACTAGTGGGAAAATATTTCAAAATAGTTGCTCTTTTTCTGCCTACCCATATTCATAGGCACTGCAATTTACACACCGCATACACTACAGTTAGGGAATCATTCCAGGGCAGAGTTCCTTTGGAAGTATTGCTTTCTCATGTTACTGACAAAGCTATCGTATTTCCTCCTGAATCTATAAAGAAACATAAGAAAAGACTAATGTCATAACTAGCCAAGGTGATATAATATTACTTCAGGTCTTAGAAACAGCCAACCCAAATATTTTCTGTTGACAAGCTCCACTGAACAGCACAGGAGCCAGGCATTACATCACATATGCCAGATAACACTTCCTATCCTGGATTAGGAAAATCTGCCAGAAGAGTATTAATAGTCGCTCCATTTAGAGATAAGGAGATCAAATTACCAAAATCTTACAGTGGTTTACTCAGAAGCAGTAAGAGCCTGGCTACATTTAAGTTGGTAGCAAAACTTCAACAGAAGTAGGATTCTACTCACATATTTACTAAGCCAGCTCAAATCCTTCCTCTTCCAGTCCTTATTGCCCACCATAAAGCAATTACTAGGCATAAACCCAGCCCTTCCCTATGAACACAGTGCAAATCAATAGAACTTTAACATTCACATACAAGATAAACAAAGATCATTTGTTGCAGATATACAGCGCTGTGACATGCCACAGCTGTAATTCAGAAAGTAAGAGAGCATTTAAAATAAAAACAAACACAAACCAATCCTACCACAAAGCAAAGCTGAAGAGCAAACCTGGAGTTTGAATTTCTTAAATTAAAACAGATTGAGACCATTTTTGGTAGAACACTAATTTCAGTCGTTTTAAAGGAGGTACGAGAGAGCACAAAGGAGCACGAGTCTTACCACTGAAACTATGCAGATACCCAGCATTTCTCTCTTCTTTGGAAAGCCTCCACCCACATACCTCACCTGAGATTTACAGGCTCTTTCTGAGGCACCTGAGGTAGTTCTGCCACTGCAGCCAGGCCAGCTGCAGGGTGTGAGCGAGGCCCTCACTCAGCTCATCACTTTTATTATGAGTGCAAACCAACAGCCTGTCACTGCAGTGCCACAGAGCCAGGGACACTGGGTCTAGGACAGGGACAGGCTGGTGAAGTTGTACCAATGGCACATGCAGTTCAGTTGCTTTGAGGGTCCTTTAATGGCATGTAAGCCGACAACACGTAAAGCTAAAAATAAAAAATATAGGTCTTTCAAATGGAAATGATGACTAACCCTTAATGATAATTAATACCAGACATTCCCAGAGACCTTTTTTCACCTACAAATGAAACTAATTACTTGGACTTCTAGCTTACAGTTTGCTGTGTTGCAGAACAGCAGCAGCTGGGCTGTCTTTTTTATTTACTCTTGAAGAGCTTTCAGTAAATCTGTTTCAAATTTTGTTAACCCTACTCAACCTCCACGCCCTCCCATTTCTACTCCCCTCCACCCCCAATACTCATTCATGAGTTACAGCTGAGTAAAGTGATTTATAATAGTGCAATGAACTGCAAAACATGCTCTGGCAAAGGAGCAAATTCCTCCGCCTTCCCTCAGATACCATCAGGTGTAACTGCAAATTCTGCCATACCCTTAGACCTGAGAGAGGAGATAAGCAAGACAGTGACTTTTCCTCCACAAACTTGCTTGCTGGAGTGGGATGCAATGGAATTACACCCTCCTCCCCCAGTACTAGCCCCGTCATGCCCAGCCACAGTGCACGGAGGGAGGAGGGTCAGCTGATCCCCGGGCTTCTTTTAAAGCCTCTTGGACACAGTGAAAGGAAGAGGGAGAAAGCCTGTTATCCTAACTTCAGGTTATATTTTGCAACTAAGAAAAAACTGCTGATTAGTAGGTGGTCCACAGGGGTCTTTCAAATCTGAGTCAGCTTACAAATAGGAGCAGTGAGCTATGGTTTCCTCAAACTGCCTAACATAGATGCATCTGTTTTACTGTCTAGAGCTTTTTTTTTGTCTTTCCCCTCTCTGCAATATTATCATGCAGTAACTATCTGGACTGAAATAAAGCCATCCCACAAGAGTACAAAAACAGCTCTGCAGGGTGTATGATTTTATTGCACGCCTGATACTTCATTTTATGTCTTGACTCCCAAAGCTAGGTCAAATTCCCAGCTTTCCTCAAATGGAAATAAGCCTTGAATTGAACTAGTTTTGAAGAACATTTTGTAAATGGGAACTGTGAATACAAAAAAGAAAAAGAACAACTAATTGCTGTTAAACTCTGTCACAGCAGCACTGAAATATACAGCTGTTCCCACAGTGGACAGCACAGTTTGACTTTTTTAGCCACACAAAGTCTGAAAGAAATTATTAGATGACACAGGAAATTGAGCAGCTTTTCTAACTGGGAATAAATAAGTGAGAGACAATGTTGGTATAATCAGTGTTACATTACACAAGAGTGGGCTGTGTTAAGATGTATGGGTTTATTACTGGAAATATATTTTATTTTTGTTTGCCTTTTTATACTGGGCCATAAGTCTCCTTTTCTGTTAGACCTCTGTGGATGATGAAAGGCATCATTTGTTTTGAAGGTAAGTTTTAAAAAGCAGTCTGAAGGCAAGCATCAGCAGCGATTTGGAAATTCTCCTGAAGAAGGATCCAGAGTGTAGACAGCTTGCACCACACCTAAAGATGCCAACCCTAGCTTTTATCAACATCTTAAAAAAAAAAAATGCAGAGTTTGCCTACTATTGGCAATAAGGCAGAAACTGCTTCTATCAGCACATCTAAACACAAATTGTCATGTTCACTTCAAATGAAGCTGAACACATTTAACTGGGTGGTCAGTCATTTGTGTATTTTATTTTATTTATCATTAACTTGTTAAACAAAAGGAAATCAAGAAAACCTTGCCTTGGCTCTGGATGAGACATTTCATTAAAACATATCCAAATAGAGGAAAGTTTTCCAGAAATGTACAGTAAAAGGATACTCAGGTGACTGGAAAATGGGGAAAATCATCTAAGTGACACACCAAAAAAATAGGATCCTTTTAATCTTGTAGGGTTTTTTTAAACTCTTTTTGACAATCCCTTCAGGAGGTATTTGCTGCTCAAGAAGTCACTTTTCAGTAACTCCCTTATGGTAACTTCAATCAAAACCAAGAGAACCAATACACCATCAGGACACCACGGCAAGGCTGCCTGAGCTATTATCATGAGTTTTCATTTCTATTTTCGTAGTACCTGCTTGTCATGGCATATTTGCAGTAAAGCTCAGCAATAGCTCTTTGAGTACAACCGAGCCCTTCTGATAACTCCAGCATTACTGCAAGTATCCATTCTTGCAGAGCAAGCTTTAGCCCTTGTGTATTTAAAGTTGTCTTACAGCTTGATCAGCTCAGTAAAAAACACCAAGAGGGAAAAAAAAATCATTGTAAAGCAGATCTTTCAATGTGTTCCTGAAATGCCACCCATGTTCTCACTATTAGGACAGCAGTTTTACAGCATTTTCAGCCAAGGTGGTGTTAAAGCCCTGCATAAACTCAAGCCCTGACCTTAAAAATGTCTCCAAAGGATCTAGGCTCAGCTGGGAGACAAAGCACTTGGGGCTCCACATATGCATAAGAACGTATGCCTGTGTCCACAGGCAGCAGCCTCCAAGTCAGACAACAACATCTGCTGAGAGTGGTACAAAGAGTTCACTCAACACACAGCAGCCCTGTTCAGCAGCACCTCAGTAAAACCCAGGCAGCACATTAGTGCCGCGATTGAAAGGGTGTGTTTTGCTCTAGGAAGTACTTCCATTAAAAACAAGACTACTGCATAGCTCTGCTCAGGGGCTCTGGCATCACAGCTTTTCCTCCACCTCCACAGGGCCAACACAAATTAGAGGGGACAAACCCCCCCCTAATTTGGAGTGAGACCCAGTTGTGCACTGCCAACACAGCTCTTCTTGACTTGCAGTCCCTTGAGACCATGCAAGCACCCTGAAGGACAGGGCAACAGCAGCACCACCAGGAAAATGGGAGGCCTTAGGAAAAGCAAAGCTATGAAAAATGGTGTGAAACTTGCTTGACACTTGAAAGTACTGCTGCTTTTTCATAGCAGGAAACAGGAGCTCAGCTTTTCTGCTCACTCAGAGAGGTGCAAAGAAGTGGTTCTATTAATGCTAGTGATGTACTTCCTGATTTTCTATGGATTAGGTGAGAGGCATTCAGATCAAAGGTCTCTTCGTTAAAAAAGTGAGCATGAGCTGCAACTGAGGCACATTCAGAGTAACAAGGAGTGTTTCTCATTCTTATCTCAAGGCTTACGAAAGTCTAGGTGAAAAAATGCCTAGAAGATATCAGTCACTCATCGTGAATGGCCAGTCAGAAAGCTTTTCTAGTTTTTCACCTTCACATTCTAGCTAGGCACTGGTGTATTAACACATGATGAATATGTATATCCATTTAAGACAAACTCTGAAAAGCTCTGTGTTCCATGACAAGTACCGAGGCTCCTGCCCCTTCTCCCCCTGTGCAACATACACCCACACAAACTAAAACAATGGAGTCCCTAGAGATAAAGCAAAGTTCCTCAGCTTCGTAAATGAGAAGGAAAAAGAAGTTTGCTGCCACACTCAAAGTTGCATCCACTAGCATGAATTGTTTCCCTACTTGTGTGTAAAGTGGTATTTTACTCTACTCAAGATGAGATGCAGAATTCCTTATGAAAAATAATTTAAATACCACACCCTGAAACGCAGCTTGAGAGTTTCATCCTGTCTTTATCTGGTAGCAAAGGAGAAACACTTATTTCCCTTCCAACAACCACATCTACCTTGTTGTCAAACAACAGCCCCCAACTGACAACCTCAGGACCAAATATGTTTCCTATCAACACTTTGATCTCCAATTGCAACTAACCTAGAAGGGTAATAGTTACATTCGAGGTCACTAGGAGGTCTTGACCTCAGTTATTTCACCCTTCTCCAAAGAAACTTCTACTTTAATCATCAACTTCCGGGTAATCTATTAGCAACTGGCATAAATCATGCATCAAAATGGGCTCAGGCATTGTCACAAGGGTTAGAAAATGATCCATTAAGCTCTTCCTCCTCTCCCCGAGCAAACACTGGATTCTGACTTTTCAAAAATAAAAAAATTAATCACGGATGTGTGTTGTACTTGCAATTCCTGAGCATATTTATTCTTCTTGAAAATAGGCAGGAGAAAGGGAGGTGGGAAATAGTAACCAAAGACAGCACTGTCCTGCAATGCTGTTCAGTGCGATAAGCCCACATGTCAAAAAGCACATTTGCGCCCTCTCTCACCCATGTTTTCTCCTCACTGCCATCCCAAAGATACACAAAACTGAAGACTGAAATAATTCAGGAAAAAAAAAAATGGTGAGACTTGGCACATGTAAATTTTGCTGCCTGACTTCACCATCACTGATTACAGCTGACGGAGAGTTAATAAAAGAGCAAAGCTGGCTGTCAGAGCAGATTAGTGTGTGTAAAGGACAAGACAAAAGAATAATGCCGTCATTATTATTTATGGTCATTAACTGGGTTGAGTTCACTTCTGCAGTACCCTACCTGAGCAGTAAAAACGATCATCTAAATATGAAATACTACATTTAGAGTCAAAACACTGTAATTTTGCCTGTGCATTGGCTTGATCTCTTTTATAAGAGGTATTTGATCCTGGAATTAGCCAGAGTGGGTAACACAGATTTAGATAATGCGAGTAAGAAACCCATCAGATTTCTGACCTTACAAAGAAGGGTGCTTTTCTAGTGATGCAGCAGATAAAAGCTCACTGTCTTCTTGTCGAAAACAATTGAAAGGCAGGCTCTGTGGGAAGGACAGGGGAAGCCATGGTGGAGCACAACAGACTGCACAATGGAAGTAAAAAAATCTAATACGAGAGAGGAACAGACATCCAAGAGGCAGTAAAAATGGGAGCATGTGGGGAGCAGTATTCTGGTTGGAAGGCTCCAGTGGCAGGGACCTGAGAAAAAGTGAGATGATGGAGATAAGACAGGGGAGCTGCTTTGAGCAACAGATGAATTCCAAGACAGAAACTGAGGAGAGGGTATTCTGGCTGGAAGAGAGAAGGAAGATGACTGGGGGACAGGAGGAAAATCAGAGGAGCAGAGGCCTAAGGCCTGAGGCAAAGCACGGTGGAACATCTCACAGAAAGCACCATTGAGAGGCAGCCTGAAAAGAACAATACCATTTGGGAGACTGTGTCCAGAGGAAAGCAAGGCAGTGTCAGATGCTACTGGTATAGCAGCTGTTGTGTACCTCTGGTCAGAGTAGGTGTGGGAAGTCCTAACTACAGGTCAGAAAGTACAACTTTCCTGACCTGGTACTCCAGGAGCACTCAAAATCCCTGAGATGGTTGAAAACTGCATCAGCCCTTGCTGTCTGCCCTTATCTGCTGCTGTCTCTCCTTATCTCATTTGTTCCTTTTTGTTTCTTTCAAACAAGATCCTGGGGCTTTTCATCTACAAGACCTGAGCTGAAAACACTGACAAACTCTTTCTTTGTCCTTGTCTGGCAAGGTGATTAATTCAGCCATGACTTATTGTCAACAAGAATGTCCATCAGACATATGCAGACTATGGGCCATGGGATAGGACATCCTCTTGTGCACACCTTGAAACCCCTTCTTATCACAGGGCAAGTTGGTATTCACCATGTTACTGCAGCCATTCTTGCCTGATTTTAATCATGTACTTCATGGGACAGGGATGGGTCAGGGTTCAACTCATCCACTGGTGACCCTTAACATTTAGTCTGCATTTAGGTGTAGTTATTTTTAAAGAGCCCTAAAAAAAAAGTTCTTTAACAGATTTTGATGTACAGTCTATCCATATTATTATACATAGAACTACACACTAATTCAGAGGCTGTCTACTTACTGTTATCCCTGAAGAAAAATGGGGGTTTTTCCTGTTTTTTAAACTAGAGAAAATGTGATTTTTCAACACTCACTGCAATGCTGTAATTTGTTATACCTGTACTACAAGTCTAAACAGAGAAACTGCAGCTGCTGACAAATGGAGTAGCACCTCAACAGGAGTTCTCAATACCAGACCCCTGTGTTGGTCTGCTCGTTTATTCATTTCCAAGAGAATAAACTGTTTGTTTAGACCTAGAAAGATTGTACGGCTCTACCTGTGTGAAACTGTCTTTACCCTGTGCAGCTACTGTTGCTGTGGGGGAGCAGTCAGATTCACACTACACTCTCCCCAGTGCCAGAGAGGAAGATGCCACCTTATCTTCATCAACAGGCTCCAGATTTTGAGATTGCATCCTTCTAAGTAGATTGAGTAGGGCAATTAAGATATAACTTAATTTGTCATGTAAGCAGAATTATTCACTGTACTTCTCTTATACCTTTGTCCTTTGGGATAAAGAAATCCTTTGCTTTCGCAGATTTAGTTTGGTTGATATTTCTGTGCTGGTGTGTAATCAGGTTATAATCATACTTTACATTCTTATCTATTATCTTTCCGTATACTTTTAAATGACAGTGATACCACAAATTAACATCCTTCATGCTATAGTCAGAAACGTGATGCAGTTACAGAAGCTTAGCCAGTGACAGAGAAAGCTCAGTGGTGATATTCACTGCCACACCAGGAGCAGCACAAGGAGACATCAGGACACTGTAAAATACCGATATCTACAAATACTCTTTCCCACAGACTGCCTCCTTGCTGAATAGCTGAGAGGACAAGACAGCTGTGGAACATCGTATACTCCTAACGAAGGATGGAATCATTTCATTCTTTGTGACAAAGAATAGAATACGTGGCTTTCAGTAGTGCAGAGATATTATTACAAAAGATGCTCAGACTGAAACCTGGATTCGTATTACTTTCCTAACTATTTTCATCCTTACTTACTTGGTAGTTTTAATTCTGAATAACATGCAAAGTTTCAAGAGCAATCCACTGTACTTAAAACTCAGTTTTTCAGATCCAGAAGTGCTACAGGAGCAAACCTTAGTATACTGCTGATATCAAGTACCAAACCTAACTTCAGCCCAGTCCTATCTTGCCATACAGCATTGGCAATGCCCCCTACACCAAGCTCCAGAGGTCACCACAAGATTTCCTTAGGTCACCTAAGGATGAAGCCAGTAAAGGAAATAGTTACGTCTTCAGATACTTTGAACAATCTGCCTAAACAACTTGCTCCTGCTGGTGGAAACTGAGGTAAGATGTTTTGCAGTTGAATCTATCTAAAGAGCTTTGCAAATCTGACAACAGATGATGATGGCACCTTTGAGGGTGGAGTTTCACATTTTCTTGATATCTTAGATCTTCAATTTAGCAAGCCAAAGGACTGATTATATTAAGAATTATTTTTTCATAATCTTACTGCAACATTTGCCAAATTTTGTCGTGAAATCTGCCAATTTCTAATGCCACAGAAATAAATTGGAAGGGCCAAGAGATGGTCCTTTTTATTGATAAAATACGCCTTTATAAAGTGTGACTGTACCTTTTTAAAAAATGCTCCAACAAGGCATTATTCAAAAGCATATAAAGGCCATTGAACATAACTTTGGCAGACCAGTGATGGCATTCTGAAATCTTTCTCAAAGAAGCTATAAGCCTAAGGTGCTTAAACACACATATGGCTAAGCACATATTATAAGACACCTTTGCAGAAACAGTATGCTCCAAAGTGTGAATTCACTGTTAGCATTATGTAGGCACAATTCAATACACATAGAGACTAAACCTTCATAGATCCTACAGGTAAAAGCAAATCCAGAACTCTTTCATCCTATGGCAATAACACATTGCTCTCTTTTCTAAAGAAAACTTTCATAACCCACCAACTACCAGACTCAATGGACATCAGCAGAGTCACCGTGGTATTCATCCCTTGGTCACTTACATTCTTCAGCCATATTTTACAAAGCAGTTCAAACTGTTGGTTTGATTTTTTTTAAACTATGACAGAGGGAAATGTAATCAACTTACAGTTTCACAAACATATCTCAAGGCTTTTCAGTAAAATTTGGCTTCTGTGCAAGCTCACAGTACAATGACTAGATGGTATTCTTCTTTTGAAGTTTTGTTTAAGAAAATTCTCCCAGGCTAAGACCCAGTAAGTTGCAGTTTAGCCTGGAGCAAATTTTTACAACCAAGTTATAAACCCCTGGAATAGGAGTTCATAATGGAAACAGCTGCTCAATCCTCACTACAGCGGGTGCAAGTATAATAAAAGCTGCAGGAGTTCACATTAACAATGGCGTCCCCTTACACTCTTTCCTGTTACCCATCCATTAAACAAGCAACACTACTTAATAGAAGGAAAGGCAACAGGCTTTCCTCTTTTCCCTACAACCCTGCTTCTTCCCCTCAATAACTAGCTAAGCAATTTATAGGTGACAAAGAATATACTCCCCAACACCCAGGTTTCTTTCAGCAGAGCACGCTTAGGGTCGGCTCTCCAACACCAACTTTACACACCAGTGACACAACACTGTCATTCATTCCAGGCAAATACTTCATACTATAGGATACACAAATATTGTACATATCTGACAGCCTGATACTCGTGCTAGGCAATTCCCACTAAATCTCACCACTAGCATAGCTCTTCATTCCTTTTCCCCTCTCTGGGTGATACCTGCAGCATTTTCTTACACAGTTCATAGAATCATAGAATGGTTTGCGTTGGAAGAGACCACAAACATCACCTGGTTCCAACCTTGCTGCCATGGGCAGGGGCACCTTCCAACAGACCAGGCTGCTCAAAGCCCCATCCAATCTGGCCTGGAACACTGCCAGGGATGGGGAACCCACAGTTTCTCTAGACAGTCTGTTCCAGTGTCTTACTACCCTCATAGTGGAGAATTTGTTCCTAATATCTCATCTAAACCTACCCTCTGTCAGTTTAAAGCCATTGACCCGTGTCCTCTCTTTTCATGTTGCTTCAGAGAATTATAAAAGCCAAAGACATGCATTGCAGAATATGTGTATGCAATGTGAGCTCTGCACTACAATCAGGTTGCTTTCTTTCCCTAAGATGGCCCTTAATTTTCCATAAGCTTCTTCCTCTACCTTGTCTCCTATTTTCAGCAGGTTATGAAAAGAATTATTCTTGAGTTCCTGTACTGCTTTGGGACACTGGTTACCCAAGCTGCAGGTTCTGAGTGTGAAACACAGTAACAGTTGAGGGACAACCCCTGACCCCACCTCCCAAGCTGGGATGACACAAGGCTAAAAGGCTACACAAGCAGGTATCAAAAACCCACCAGGAGTTCACAATGACAGCAGCATCCCCCCTTTGGATATGTTTTTTTCCTTTCTATTAACAAAGGGGATTTTTTTGCCTAATATTTATCAGTGAGCAGTGTATTAAGCATATTATGGCACTCAATGCCACAATACAACTGTCCCCCACCTATCCAAACACTTCACTCCACAGCCAGAGCACCTGTGCAGCCAGGTATTGGAATCTGTGCGAAGGACAAACGTACAGCTTTCTACAGAAGCTTACTTTTCAATGCAGCTAGGCTCAGGAGAGAGCTATCAATAATATTGATTTGCAACAGAAATGTTGTTAGAAAGTGGGCAACTCGAAACAAAGGAAAGGCACTGCCTCCACAGGAAAGGAGAAGGGAGAGATCAAAGCTTGGGATGCTAGACAGAACTTGGAAAAAGCACAACATTCACTCTTATTTCCTGTATCTCTGTGGGTTTATGTAGAGACTGTCACAGAAAAGGATACAAACCTCATCTCCATAGCCACAGTCTATCTGCAAATAGACACCTCATACAGCCTAGTTAGAGGCAAGAACTGAATGGCTACAGATTTGTTAAAATATTTCTTCCCATCAAAAAGAAACCTTGTCTTCTGTGACTCACCAGCCAGTAGCCTTCCAGACTCACAGTCACTACCTGCAGGAATTACACGCAAAATCTGCTTCAACAAATTTTTTTGTATAAATAAGAAAATTATAAATTCTGAATCTTGGTACTGGCAAGAGTGTCTTGGTTACACATGACATCAGCACAGCTGAAGGATTCTCTTCTCCGCATGTGATCAAGCAAGAAATGAAATATAGTTCTTAAATATTGACTACTTAGTTAAGAAACAAATATACCTTTGGAGGCAAGTGAATGTAGGAAAGAAAGTGGACACATGGAAAGTGCTTTTGGTATCATGTACTTCCACAAGAAGCCTGAAGAAAACACAAATATCATAAAGGGCACATGTTAAAGAGGATGGGGCCAGACTCTCTCCAGTGGTGAGAAGTGACAGAAAAAGGGGCAGCATGAATAAACTAAAACATGGGAAGTTTCATCTCAATATGAGGAAAAATTTCTTTGAGGGGAGCAGAACAATGGAACAGGCTTCCCAGAGAAGTTGTAGAGTCTCTTCCTCTGGAAACCCCACCTGGCCATGTTCCTGTGTAACCTGCTCTAGCTGACGCTGCTGTACCAGGGGTGTTGATGATCTCCAGAGGTCCCTTCCAACCCCAACCATTCTGTGATTCTGAACAAGGACCTGTAACGCTTCCTTAAGCACAAGCAGAGGAAGAACACTCAGGACAAAATTCTCAGATTTATAAAGCTGAAGGATTCACCTTCCTAAATGGTAGCAAGCCACTGTATTTATGATTATCGGTATTATGGTGGAGCCATGAGTCTCTGGCAGAGGAGCTCTTGCCTCAAAGAGTTAACAACGCCAGCAAGGCTCCTTCCCATAGCAGCATGTACCAATTTTGTTTCTCACACCAGACTTTGTCAGTACCATCACTTTATCACACAATCTAATAATACCCGAGATGCCAGCAGATAATGCTTCTGTTGCAGGCTAAGGACTAACATTGCTGGTTTTGGTACCTGCTGCTGGCGGTGCAGCTCACTGCAACGCACCCACTTGTTTCCTCCTAACGACCCCAAGCACCCACATCCAGGCACCATCTTCAAAATTAAGGTTAAACGAAGACCACATTTTCCAAGAGGAAAGAAGGACTGCCCTCCCCAGCAGAAATGTGGAGGCAGAGGCTCTTCTGACTTCTCCCACAGCAGACAAGGCCAAGTCATGATCATGGTGCCCTTCCCTGGTCCTGTGGGTCCCTCCTGGCTTGGGGGGAACTAGAACAGGGAGTACTTGCCTGCATAGCTAGTAGCATGAATTTTTCCCTAGCTTTTCATGAACATCAAGGTTATTAATCCTATTTCTTCACCGTGATCAGCCTGGCTTTCCCCTCCATGGAAGCAGTGGTGCGTACTAGTAGGAAAACACAAGATTTCTCACAGCTCCTGTCAGTTTCAAAGGAATGACAGTGCTGCGTCATCCAAGGTAGCACAGAAAACCATGGCTTTTTATAGATGGTTGATGGGTCACTATGTAAATTACACCGAAATCTAACAGAGCAAATTACTGACTGTTGTCATTAATGGTAAAGCGTTCAACAGCAAAAGACTATCGCCTTAAATTAATGCTATGAGTTAATATTTTTAAATGTATTATATTTCATACATAGATACAATCATTTTCCCTAGAAAGACATCTAGGAGGGAGGAGCTTGGATCTTTCTACAGCTAAAATGAGACCTTATTATAAAGCTTGATAGAAGTCCTATTTTTGAGCCTGTGTCTACTCAGGAAGGCTCACAGAAACCTCTTTTTGACAGGGAAAAGCCCATGAGGCCCAGGAAGAAAAGCTGAAATTCTCTCAAACTGGGTTTTCACAGGATGAACAAGCAAGCCAGTCACATCAGCTCCCTGGCAAGTTTACCAATAGCAGTAGATGTCAGTGGCTTGAAAAGACAATTTTCTCAACAGTAAGCTTTTTTCCCTACTAATTTAAGTAGCAGTAAACATAAAACACAAAAAGACATGCTCACCCTTCAAACTAGACACATCATACATAAGAAACAAAGGCTCTTGTATTTCCAACTGACAAAAGAAATAAAAAGAGAATAATCTAAGAAAATTGATAGAAATCTGCCAGCTAGGTGGCAAATTAGGCCCAAAAATCGTGCCAGATAAGTGACTTGTGCAATTGCACAAAATGAGCATAAGGCTGTATCTCCATCCCCCTCTCCAAGCCCCCAAAACTCCGATGATCCCATCAGCCATCTTGCTGGTTGATAACAGAAATACTCCCATCAGGAGAGATGCTGTGCAATTTGTCTGATCAGGCCCCATGCAGCCACACAACTTAGCTGTCAGAGACTGAGCATTTACAGTAAACCACTGGTAATTAACTCATGAAGTAAAGGAGGAATTAAGCTGCTGTAAAATCCAACAATACGAACGCAGGAGAAAATCATAACATCATTGCAGATACTCTATTAACCAGCAAGGGTTCTGCATTTGTCTGAGTGTGTTATTCAGCTGGCCTACTGCTTTAAATAAGAACAAGCTATTTTGTACTATAATGGACCAAATCTCAAGAGGACCTGATCTGGAGTGATGCTGAGGACTTGGTACTCAGCTACTCTCAAAGGAAGCTGGGTGAACATTGTACCTCTGGATTTGGCCAGTGACATGGACCTGATGAGACACACAGCACAAGACAAGCAATAGATTTGTTTTCTAAAGCAGAAAAAGAAAAAAGGGGAATTTTATTTTTGGCAGACCGATAGCTAACAGGGCTCCAGCTGGACTGATTCTTTAAGTGCTGCCATAAGTGTTTTGCTGCAGCATTCAATGTAAAATGGCATTCTAAAGCTACATAAATCTCTTCTTCATATTGCTGTTTAACACACAAGTGAACACAAGCATACACCTACACCTTCTCTAGACAGTAGATTATTGCAGAATCTTTCTGTATACTAGACCAAATGTAAAGACTCATTCCAGGAGTTAGATGTTTACCCAAGTTTTACTACTTAAACTGAAATGCTTGCAGCCTCAAATTTAAATAGCAAAATTCCTCTGGAAGTTTCAATGAGAGAGCACAAGATTACAAACATTTAGTCCAACCTTTTACATAATACAGGAATTTCCTCTACAGTCTCAGGTATAGAAATGATTTCCAGGGTTTGTTTGTTTAAGGAAAATCTTGAGAAAAATTTTCATTTGTTTGACAGTGTGGTAAACCACAACCACGCTTTTCACAAATTATTTTGAAAACCTGCATAAGTAGCTTACATATTACCAAATCCAGATAATTAGAAACAACATCTAGTAGTTTTGATAATCCCCCAGCCATTTTAAAATAAAATAGCTCAATTGATGTGATTTGCTGTGTGATTTCTGAGAAGGCATAAAACCCTCTAGGAAACCCCAGTCAAGGGTCAACTCAAAGCCAAAATATCTGCAATTAGTCCCAACCTCTGAAATCATAGTGCTGCCCTGTAGTGCACAGAATACAAACATGTACATACGTATTTAAAGATACCGCTTTGGAAAGACAGTATTTGAAAAAGCTCCCATCCACAGGCTATTATTGATGGTGTTTTGGTGGCCATGTCTCACTAACAAAAAACATTCAAGTTCCACACATACCTTATTTTCAAGTGTTTGTTTACAGCCCAGTTATGTGAAAACTTTCTCTTTGGTATTGTTTTCCACACCCTTTCCTTAAAATTCTGTTTGTCTCTCAGGCAATATTTTACTCTAGTGAGAAGCACGGCAAGCTGTCCAATGTCAGTGGACTTCTACAGGTAAAGTAAGCAGGTGCGACCCTTAGCAACAGCTTTGTTGGTATGTGAGAGTTCTAAATACACATAAAGTATATGTTATGGGTGCTCAACTTGAAGAATTACTAAACTCATAATGCTATTTCTTCTTAGCAACTCACTCTGGAGGGAAACTCTCTGAATTTCTCCTTACCAATCACATCATTATCATAATGAATTCATGTCCTAAAGACATGAAAGGAGCAGCTTGAGCTGAATTCACAGATTTTGCACAATACTAATCCACTCGTAAGTCTCAGCCTTATGCTCAAAATATTCATTTTAAATAAAGCCTTGAGGAAAGGTGTTATTCCCAGCTCAAACCACTGCTTCTCCCACTTCTACCCTCTTTCTGGACATCTCTTGAGATGTCCTGTTCTTCAAGGTCACCTGCTCAGTTGCAGCTTACTGAACATCCTGAGTCATCCCAGGTACATTTCCAACGTGTGAAATTAACTCTTTAGCCCTTCCCAGGCACAATTTGATAGAGGCAATAGCTAAAACAGCCCACAAGCAGTGCCTTACGATACAAGTATCCCAAAGTCCTACAAGAGAAATACAAACTCACAGTGCCATATGATAAAGTGCATACACCACAGGCTGAACCTGAAGTGTGAAATCATGCATTTGCACACCTAAATCTCTTTACTTAGTAAACATCATGGTCTGAACCTACGTGTGACATATGGCTGCAACGTGCTTGAAAAAGGCCGCCAAAACTGGGGGTGTTTGAGAAAGCAGGTCATCGTCCTTTGCATTCTGCCGCCTCACCAGCACCAGTGTCACTCACAACCCAGGCCACAGGGATTTACACTGGCTCAGTAAAAATACTGCCCAGAACAACCTGCTCACTGAGAGATTTACACGCCAATGAGCACAAAAAAATCCATAGAAAGAAATCCCAGACCTTCCCCCGCACCTCCATGTGAAATGCTATGCTCTTTCAAATCTTTTGCTGGGCGGCTGTGCATCCTCAGATTTTCCTACTGTGCTCACTTGCATCCACCTCCCTGGTTCATCAGCCGCTGCAGGGCATCTACAAAGCGGTACATGCTGCACTGCCATCAGTGCACTCATGACACCCAGCTCTCTATCTCCTTCCCTCTTGACCCAGACACAGCTGCTGGCAACCTCAAACAATGTCTGGCAGAAATTGGTTTCTGGAAGAAGGCCAGCTGGCTGCTGCTCAACCTGGACAAGGCAGAAATAATGCTAATCAGCAGGGGGAAGTGCTTTGTGGACCTGGTGAAATTCATAACTGCTCCATCAGCTGAGGGCATTTCTCTGGCTGTCATCCTAAGCAGCGTACAATGCAAGCACCAGGTCAGGATTTAACTTCCTCACAAACTCACCAAAAGATTCTCTCACTCTTTGTTAAATGCCTACTTCATTTTGAAAGACCTCAACACCTTTCCCTTGAGTTTGACTGTGAAAATTGCACTGGGAGCTTAGATAGATGGCCAGGAGTGCCACTTCTGGCCCTCTTCTGGACAGCAAACCAATACAATTGCAAGCTTGTTCCCTGGTGTCTTGCACATCCATCATTATATGGTATAACTCATGGAAAAATGATAGTCACTTCTAAAAGTGACATTCACTGATGCTTTAGATAAAACTTTAAAAGCAATTTACCACCCCACCTTTGAAAAGCAGCAGCTTGCTTATCTTAAAAAGCAAGAAATGTGACCAGATCTTTTTTCCTGGGTCAAGTCCAAGGATTTTAGGCAAATGATGAGCAACACGCATTGGGATAGATGATATTTTATTTAAGACAACTCATGCTTCTCAGTTCTATCCTTATAAGGGACAAATAAGTCTGCATTAAAGTTCCCAGCGTTTTGCAAGGGGTAATAACTCAGTGACTTAATTTACTCATTCAGTAGCAAGACATTAATATTTTGAAACCCTAGAAGCAAGAACAGATGTAACACCTAAGTCTGTTACCATAAAATGAAGACCAGAATTGACAGGATTGTATTTTATCTTTGAACTGCACTTCTGAAGCAGGCATTTGGGATATATTTCTAAGCCATGCTGATCATTCAAGTACTACTAGAAACTGTTTATTTTCTTTTACAGAATGGGTCAGGCTGGAAGGCATCACAGTGGCTCATCTGGCCCAACCTCCCTGCTCAAGCAGTGTCATCCCAGAGCACACGACACAGGATTGCATCCAGATGGTTCCTGAATTTCTCCAGTGAGGGAGACTCCACAACTTCTCTGGGCAATCTGTTCCAGTGCTCGGTCACCTGCACAGTAAAGAAGTTCTTTGTCATGTTCAGGTGGAACTTCCTGGGCATCAGTTTTTGCCCATTGCCTGTTGTCCTGTTGCCTGGCACCACCGAGAAGAGCCTGGGTCTGTCCTCTTGGCACCCTCCCTTCAGATACTGACAGACATTAATGAGTTCTTTCTCAGTCATCTCTTCTTAAGGCTGAACAGGCCCAGCTTCCTTAGCCTTTCCTCATAAGAGAGATGCTCCGGTGCCCTCATCATCTTTGTTGCCCTCCACTGGACCCACTCATAGCTTTAAAGGTCAGCCTGCAAGCTCTTTTGCCACCTAATACCGGACTTGAATTACACAGCACCATGTCCTTTTCCTGGCCTGGCTGCTGACTTTAAAGAGTATGATATGTCTTTCCACTGTGCCTCAATTTTATACCAATAAAATGGGAATCATAATTATTTCCTTTCGAAGAACTTACTCATGGAAGTGCTGAGAAAACACAGGAGATGTAAGAACAGCTGTAGCAGCCTCTCCATACCTATCTAGCATCACCAGGTCAACCTTTACAGCCGTTCTGACACCTCGGGCTCAGCTGATCTCTGAACAGTCAGCAACATCAGGGGCATGAAGTAGACACACCACTGTTTTGTTCACAATGATAGAAGCTAAATTTAGGGCTCACAGCAGACGTTAATATAAGTAAAGTATGGTGCATTCAAGCAGGAAGCAGATTTCTTGCAGAAACTTTCCAAAACTCAGCATCTTCAACACTTGGAAAGGGAGTTTAGAAATGTCCAAGACATCCAGTACTCACGTTGAAATTTACTGTGGATCAGCCAAAACATTTTCTGAAAAGGAGCTTTTGCAAGAATTAACCAGTGGTCTGCAGTTATACAAGATGTGTGGGCAAGGGAATGCATTTCTCAATTCTCCTTTGTCCACTGGCTCAGCTACCCACTTACCAGACACATCTTGTAACTCTCCTCATTAAACCAATGGCACAGGTGAAGAAATGAGAGCAGGACTAGGGCTTGGGTTCACACCAGAGGTACCTGACTCAACCTCTTCATTCAAGACAACTACACGTTAAACCAGTGTTGCTTGATCCATTTCCAGACCACAGTAAAAGCAGTAAAACTGTAACAGGAGGATCCTTCCAAACAAGCAGTATTACTAGATGGTAAAGCTGCTTAGGACAACACATTTTGCAAACACATGGGAAGGGAGGGTAGTTTTACGAGCATGGTTTGTTTCCTTTCTATAGGTATCTTCTGTCAAACAAATCAGCCTTACTTGTCTTTGTTGTCATCTTCAAATAGAGAGTGCAGTAGACCAGTGTTAAAGGAGGGATTTTTCTATTTGCTGCTTGTATTTGTTTAAAATATCTGTTTGAAATAACGCACATTGTTTCTACCAAGCTATGTTGAAAAAAAAAAATCCCAAAAAAACAACAGCACACCATGCTCCACAACTTCTAAGTCTCACAGGAATTTGGAGGCTGCTTTTCGGCCAAATTAGTTCTGGCCATATCCTTTTAACGCTAAGCAGAGGCAATGACGTTGGTAAAAGCAGGCAGGCTATGCAAGGCTGAGCAGATATCTTCAGCACAGTGTGTATGGGACAGCAGTTCTCCAGCAAACAGACAATAGCTTCATTTAAAAAGAAAAAATAAAAAACATACAAAGGAGAAAAACTGTGGAAGCAAACTAATTTGGAATATGTAAAAAAGGATTATGAAAGAAAGCACAAACTTTCCTTCTCTGCCAAAAGAAGCGATTTACTATGTGTACATCTTTGCCTTGTTACAGTTTATTATGGAGTTGGGTAGCTAAAAGAAAAAGAATTCAAATAAGGAGAGGCTACAAAAAGGCTGGCTCCTACTGTGAGCACAGGGGTGAGGAGAACATGGAATAATACATGAAAAAAAAGCAGCTCATTGCAACAAAGTGACTTGTTAAGCCTTCAAAGTCTGTCACCAGTGCTCCTCCAAGCAGTGTAACTGATTGCATGGCACATAGTGGGGGTTCAATGGTGTATATTTCTGACTTCCCTTTTCTAAAAGGAAACACTATACAGCCAAAATACAACAACCTTCCACACGCACCTACACGCTGTGAACACCAAAAAGCAAATCAAGTTGCCGAGCACGGTACATGGCAGTATAACAAGGGGTCATGGGATGAAAGAAAGAAAAAGAACATTTTAGGCTGAACATCAGGGGGAAAAGACTTTTGTTGAACTGTGAAAACGCTACATGCCCACGTTAAAAATTCGCTAGACAAAGCACTAGAAATTACTTTGTATACTACAACTCTGCACTGGCAGAGAGATGGAGCAGAACTAATTGGCCTCTGCAAAGCCTAACTTCTTATGATCCTTCATAAAAAAACAGTCTACAACAGTTCTTAGATTTAACAAAGGCTTGCACTTAGAAGAGAAAATGAAACTGGGAAAGCAGAACATCTCCTTGCAAGCCTATTTCCATTGAGAGCAGCACAGCGTGGGAGGTGCAGTCGTTCAAGCGCATTATGCTCTGACTTAAGTCGAGAGAATCATTTACAGTAAAGAAACAGGAGCGATACCTTTTTTAGCATTTTTATCATCATGACTTTCTTAACACACCATAGTCTGGGAAAAAAACAAAAACAAAAAAATTATCTGCACATTTTCTTCGAGAAAAGAAAGAAGTCACTTTGCCTGGTTATTAAATCTTTTCTCATTTCCCCACCTATACATTAACCCCGGCCCAGTTTCACCAAATCCAAAAGAGGAGCTGATGTCTCAGGAAACATTGCATTCCTATACATTTCATAAAATGCAACAGCTGTACAGGAGGGAAAGACTCAGGTTAATGTTCCCGTTCAGTCAAAAATTCAGTCATAATTCACTCTTTCTGACAACAACTGGCAAACCAGTAGCTGGTGCATCCTGGCCAGTAGGTCAGTGGCTCTAGGCTACCCACACCTCCTACCCAGTGGTACTGATCTGGGATGGCTTAAGAGGGACTTAGGAGAGTAAAAGGCCTGCTCATATCCTCAACTCCCAGAATATATAGTGCAAACATATACGTGCTCTCCATATTGACAATGTTTACTTTATGGACGTTCCTGGTAATAATCAGGGGATGAATTCTTGATTTCCACTGATTGCAATTTGTCACAAGTATGGTCAGTAGATGTCATTGGTATGAAATTGGAGGCACACACTGCATGAGGAAAAAAGGCCTGAATATCTATAACAGAGGTCATAAATAAAATGTACTAGAACATATGAGATGAAATTCCTTTCCCCGGTCTTGGTAGAGGCATATGATTTCCATTAGTAAAAGGATCACTGTAAAATTTACTGCAGAGGAGTTGATTTTCCCTTGGTAGTCTTCTTCACTATAGATCTTCAGAATCTGCTTGCATTTTGGTTTAAATTTTCACCAAAAAAAAAAAAAAAAAAGTGGTTTTATCTTTGCAAACTGACTCCTTTAGCTCCTCATGTGCAGCTAGAAAGATGAGCTCCATCTTATATGAGCTGAAATTCAATTTTTCACAATTATCCAAAACAACAAAACTCAGCCTGCCTAATTCTCATGAACACACACAAGCACCTCCAACAAAGTTTTAATCTGAGCAGATACTCTGCTCATCTCTGTTCTTGACAGCAGTACACACCATGCAATTACCCTGCAAAATAAAGCTTCTAGCTGGTGCATTTTGCATATGTTTAAATAGTACAAGAGGTGAAAGAAATATGAATTATTCCTTAATAACTGCTGTTTGTAGGTGATAAAAAAATCATACTGCTGGCACCACTCCCCTGAAATTTTAAACCCAATCCCAGGAAAGCACTAGAGAAAAAGTTGTGCTCCAAGTACCTCCGTGCCCATGTTAAATTTAAGAATTGGTTTAAGTACCTTCCCTAGACCAAGGCCCTGAGCAAGTGAAATATGATTTTTCTATTTAAAATATTTAAAAGACACAGGCTGCCCAAGTGTTTTACATTTCTTTTTCCTTCTTGACTTCTAATTCATTTCTGACATAGTGTTTCCTTTCAGTCTTTTGTCTGTACCATAAATCTACCTGTAATAAGTTGGTACAAGTCACATACTTTGCATGAAAATGGATCCTGCACCCTTCCCAGTCACAGGCTGTGAGGTACAATGTCCATCATAAGTCACGTACATAGTTTCAGTAACCAAAATCTGTCATTCAGGCATTGCATCCCATTGTGCATCCCAGTGTATCACAGACAGCTGGAATTAATTCAGCTATTTACTCCAGAGTAAATCACCAACTCCACAGAATGTAAGCATCCTAACATCAGGAGTAAATGAGATCAAAATTAGGCCATCTTATATGCAGCTTGGTTTGTAGAAACATTAATTGTATTTATGGTCTTGGGCTCCCTGTTATCAACAGAGCTGAGACACCACAAACTGTAGTCACACATATGTAACTGGAAGAAAACATTTGAAATTTATTTTCAGAAAAAATACCATCCAGTTTCACTTCCTTTTTTTTTTTCCCCTAAAGCTTGCACAGAACTATTCAGTCTCTGCAAATGTGATCCAAAAATAAGCTGGGAAAAGCAGGACGATGCTAACTAGGCACTGGATCAGGCAATAACCCAGCAGCTGACACAGAGTTTCACAGCACTATCTCGGTTCTGCCTGATTGCACGCTGTGTCTCTCATTGGACACCTTGACACACAGGTGTAAACACCTCCACCAAACTATTCTGGAGTCACAGCTCAAGAAGACGGGGCAGACATCTTCAGGTGCATAAAAGGTTTACAGAGTGACACCCAGGATGAAGTTGGCCCCTTATTTTCTGTAATGGAAATGAATAGAAGCAAAAACTGAAAGTTTCTCCAGCTGTTGATCTTAAGACTCTTAGCATATGTATGGCATGTTCACCACATGCTACTGTAGAGGGCCCTTCATATTTTGTGAAGTAGGATAGCAAGTTTAGACAACTCAGAAAACACTGATGAGCAGATATCAAGCAGTCAAAAATCAGTTTTACTTATGTGAGATCATAACCCTTTTTTCACATCACTAGGAATTTCTGGGGAACACCAAAGCCCAGACATATGACAATGCCTTCCTTTTCCTAACTCATTGTTTTTTTCATGATGCCCTTTTTTTTTGTTTTGGGTTGAGGGGCTTTTTTTGTTTGTTTGTTTACAGCTCTGCTCATCAAATTTGCACAGTGGTAACAATATGAAGAAAAACCAGAGAAGCAAACCCAAGCTAATTGATAGCATGAGCATGTTTCACATAAACATTCATTATACTCAGTGGTACTGCTGAAGCTACTGCACTGGCCGCAGACCCTACAGTGTAGTACCACTGACCTTAATAGCAGTCAGATGAAGAGAAAAACTGACATGTCAAGCATAAAGCTAGAGAAATTTGCACTCTTATGACCAGATCCTGAGCTGGCACACACTGGCCATAGCTTCCCCAAGATCAACGGTACAAAGTCAATTTTTTTTCTAGCTCAGTCAACAGTTTTTAATCTGAGCACTGCCAGGAAATCAGAGAGATCACTCGGCATTTGTTAAACTGCCAAATTAAAACTTATGAGTTGTAGACTCTTTTATTTTGATACCCATGTTTAAATACACATTTCATATTACTAGAGCTGCAAGAAATTAAATTAGTTCAGATCACAGTTATTTGGAGAATCTTTTCCCCTCCCCATTACTGACTCAGAGGGAATCTACTGAAACTTCCCAGTGGAATATGCATGCAGGGTTCAAATAAATCCATATATTCAATGTCTGCTTTACTCACAAAGAATAATACATCCTTTTCTGAGTGAAGACACGGAGAAAATAATTTCCTTTTCCTCATGGATTTTCTGGAAAGAAAATTGGGATACCTCGTATCCCCATAGCACCCTTGTCTTCCCTACAGAAGACAAGCTGTGCTATGGAAAGCAAGGTGAAGTCTACTTGACATGCAAGGCAACTAAATCAGTGAAAACACATCAGTAAGATGGGTGTTTGCTTCGTCTTCACCTTGAGGTAGGAGCTGTGTCAGCAAACACTGAATTAAGAACACACAACAGGTAAGACTTCTCCATTCACCTAAACATTCCCCTCCATCACTGTGAGACGCTCCATACTTCCCTGTCTTTCCATATGTGTTCCAGTTTGTCTTTCAGCATCTCTTTGTAGTTCCATGCCAGACCTCTGGATTTCTGCCCCACAGCAGTTCCCCAGCACACTGCCCTGCTCAGCACCATCTCTTTTACATTGCTAGAGGTGATCTCATCCATTCAAAGGGACTCAGCCATCACACAGCCAACAAGTCACCTGTCCAGAGGTCACCTGTCACTCAGCTTCCTTTTATCAGCACTTACATATATACATCATTAGTGTATTTAGCAACAGATGCAAACAAAAAATTTTCAAGGAGACATATACAGGGCAGTGAAACCTTTCATTTCTTCTAATGGAATCATGTTAAAAGACTGAAATTCCTTTGAATAAAATTTGCAGAGACTACAAAAATCCACAAGAGATGGAAAACTAGTGAGGGCACAGAAATGGCTGAGATGTGGAGAGACTGAACCTGCAAAGAGAAAATTTGCAACATTAAATTCAACTTGGAAAAAATACAATACAGCTATGGTTTTTCTTAATAAAAAAGAAAAAACCTCCAGACCACATAAACCTAGAAAGCAGCAATGGGTAGAAGAGACTGAGGGTCAGTAGCAGATAGTAAATTAGACATGAGTCCACAATGCAGTCTGACAGCAAAAAAGGTCACCACAATTTTAAGCTGCATATGCAGAGACAGCAAGTAACAGAGAAGTAATGGTTTTTATCTATATTGATTGGGCACAGTCTATTATGGAAAAAACATGCTCAATTCTGTGTTTTGTGTAAACAAAAACTAATGGCAGTTTGGAGGGACTTCATACAACACAGCCACAGAATAGCTTGGAAGGCTAGCAGAACTAACCAAGGAAGACGAAAAGCTGGCAAAAAAAAAAAAAAAAAAAAAAAA
>VZTH01002031.1:1322905-1332905 GCA_013397815.1 Aleadryas rufinucha
AAAAAAAAAAACCACCAAACCAGACATTCTCTTACAAAGAAGTTAGAACAATTTAAGAAGTTGACAAAATATGATTGCTGAGGACAGGCTAGGCAAACCTGCTCCCTTTTGCACCAAAAGCAGTCAAGATTTACTTTGAGAACTACCAAGCCTAATTTGGAAGGGTGTTAACATTGATGGAGCAATTATTTCTAGAACTGCTGTCCCGTGTAAATGTCCAGCTGCACCCTGGGAATCGTTTCTGGTTCACAAAATAGCTAAGAAATGCACAACAACATGAAAGACTGGAAAGAAGATGCACTAAAGAACATGCAAAACTTAATTAGCATTGCAATAGGGAACATTAGTAAAATTTGTGGAAGAAAAATTAAGGAGTAGGCCTGGGCTAAACACTTGGACAATATTTCTCAAGGCTGAGATCAATCAGTCAGGATGATCTTGTATCACCCTAAGGCCAAAAATTCAATCTGACGTAACAGGATTTAAAGGCTTGAAGCTGCATCAGAAGGCACATTATTGAGCTGAGGTGGACAACCAAGGCCAGTGTATTTTGAATGAGTGCCTCAAGGGGACTGGTGCAAGTTCCTCCTCATAACATCCTTAGAGGTAGGATAGTCCTAATAGTAAAACCCACAGAAAAGAGACGATTCCTGGCAGTATTAAAAGACTTAATGGCACCCTCTGCTTCCCAGATTTCTGGGAACAGCTTGATCACTTCATGCTCTCCGCTGATCAGAAAGCAGTAAAAGTCTTTAGAGCACCCGGGCCAAACTAACAAGCTCCTGCAGGCCTACAAGCCTGGACTTTGCTTTGCACTGTCCTCATGGCTCCTGGCTGGGCTCAGGGTATGGGCTGAGCCTGCTCCTCTGCAAATCCAGTGCTTCGTGAAACAGCAAAGTCAGTAAGCAACCATGCAAAAAGCATCTGTGTGAAGAGGAAAGGCAAGACAGAAAAAAATAAAAATCAATGCCTGAAGAAAGCACTGGCATCTCAATATGCCATTCAAAAGCAAACCTTGATGTAGTGCAAGATAGCCAATAGAAGTAAAAGGACTGCTCTTTCTCAACATCCTATGCCATTTACAATTCATTTAGGCAATCAGTATATTTCAACACTCCTTTTAAATCCAAGCTGGAAGTGCTTAGTATTGAATTGGCACAAGTTTAAAAGAGAAAAAAAAAGGAAAAAAGCAAAAGGCAATACAATAACAAAAGAAATCCAAATCCATCTTTTCACCGAGGTGCATTGCCTTGCTAATTTTGCAGTAGAAAAACAAAGCCGTTCTGGACAGCTGGTTAAAAGAAGCTGTTAATTTAAAATAACCTGTTTGTTAATTGCTTTCAACCTTGGTCAGTCAGTTTCTGCACTCTAAACCCTAAAGGTAGCTTGAAATGAATGCATCTAGGGAGCGAGGTGTAATTAATGCAAGCAGGCAGCCATGGCTGGAAGACAGAGGTTACAGTGAAGGGAGGAAAGGTCTAAACCAGTGCATGCACTCCTAGGAAATGGCTCTGGTGCTCTCTCCCTCTGCTCCCCCTCCTTTTCCCTTCTGCTGCAGAGCTGCAGCTACAGCTGGAGCCCCCTGCCAAAGCAGGGGTGTCCCACTGCCCCTCAGGCACTCTGCCACCACCAGTAAAAAAAACTTTGCAGGCAGCGGCTGCAGCAATGGCACAAGCAGCAAAGTGAGCAAAGATCCTGCATGCAGCCATGCTGACTGCCCTCCCTCCCTCCCTCCCTAATCATGCAGCCTCCTCACTGGGAGCCATGGGAGATGCCTCAGTGGGACCGATGGCACCAGCCCATCTTCCAGAAAGCTTCCCTGGCCAAAAAATGCAGAAGGCTTCCACCAGCTTGTGGGTACTGGGGAAAATATCCCCCTGCATCCCAGAACCCCAGAACGCAACCCATGTAGAAATACAGCTTCCACCAAGTCTTCACAGACAGAAAGGATGATTTTCTGTTTTCCCAGCTTGCTGATCTTCTCTCACTGGGGTAAGGCTGCCCCATGACCACCTTCAGGGAGAGAGGCTGCAGAGGGAGTGGAAGGAAAAAAAAACCCTGGAAATTAGTCACTCGTTTTACAAGCTGCCTCTGCCTGGTTTGCCATGCGCTCAAAATAGAAAAACAACTGACCTGTGAGTTATTTAAACATGAGTGTAATTTAGAGGCACAAGGCAGGGCACAAAGATTTTATCCGAATGATGTCTCCCTGACCCCTGAGAGTCCTCAGGTGACCCAGGCACACATGGTGGCCACTGTGGCCAGCAGTTCCCTTCTGGTGTCCCCACTGCTTCCCTGGGTGCCAAGCAAAAATGTGGCGCTGGTTCACACTGTCCAAGGGGAAAAAAATTCCCACTTAGAAGAGCAAGCAGGGCTAACAGGAGCCAGGCTTGTTTCCTTATAACGAACATGGCATCATCCTCAATAGATTTCCATTCTGGCAGTAGCCTAGTGCATTTTCCTGCAACACTGAAGCAGATGCACAATATTTAAAGGGAGCTGGGAGCCACAGCTCTAAAACAGACCTTCCAGTAAGCTGTATATGCTGGGACCCACTGTGCTTCCACCTTCCAAGGGACAGTAAAGAAAACTGTTCAGGAGGGAGTCTGGGAACACAGCCCCTCCCTTCTTTAACTACATCCCTTGAATGTCAACCAATTCCAGCCACCATGTTCTGACTTTTAATCCTTATTAAAATCACAGAATCATTAAGGTTGGAAAAGACCTCCAAGATCATCAAGTCCAACCTTTGACTGACCACCACAAAGCCAACTAAACCACAGCACTAAGCACCACATCCAGTCATTTCTTGAACTCTCACAAGGCTGGTGACCCCACCATCTCCATGACCAGCCCATTCCAATGTTTAACCACTCTTTCAGGGCAAAAGCTCTCCTTAACCTCCAACCTAAACCTCCCCTGATGCAGCTTGAGTCTATGTCCTCTCATCCTGTCACTGGTAACGTGGGAGGAGAGCCTAACCCCCACCTGGCTACACCCTCCTTTCAAGCAGTTGTAGAGAGCAATAACATCCCTCCAAGCCTCCTTTTATCCAGGTTAAACACCCTGCTCCCTCAGCTGCTCCTCATGTGATTTAATCTCTAGACCATTCACCAGCCTTGGCTTTGGGATTTGTATTGCAACAACCTATGCCAAAACTGTATTTGGAAAGAATAAAAAAGAAAAGCCTTAATAAAAGCTGCAAAAAGCTGGTCTCAAGTTTATACCATTACCTTAGTATAAAATCATCCCAATAGGCAGAGATGGGATGCTTAATGTGCTCAAGAAAATCTATGTCCCACTACTGTTTGCAAAAGAGGATTTAAGCCATGTCTTAATCTGGGGCTTAAGTTGTCCAATTGACTCCTTGTACCACACTGAGCTTTACAGCACACACATAACCTTATTCTCTTGAACATTCCCACAAGTTTAGCAGCTACATATGTTCTTACCTGTACCTGGCACCTCCAAGCCAGGCATCATCTTGATGGCAGGTTGCATGATGCTGCCTAACCACTTCCTATTTAAACACTTCACTGAAGGCTTACATTATCAGAGGTATGGTTTAAAATATGGCAGTAATTTCCAACCACGTTTCTAGACATAATAATGTGAAGGCTGAAAAGCCAAGCATTCTAAGAGCAAGAAAGATCATGAAGATAGTTTGCTTGCAGCTCTGTCCCAGTAGGGCACTGCTCTGAAATACGTCATCTTCAAGAGATTATGGTTTGTCAGCTACAGCAACACAGCACACAACACCAGCAGAGAGAAACTGCAAGGCATGAGTATGCACACGTATGTATCCTTCAGCCAGCATCACACCCAGTTCCCCAGCAGGGGTACAAAGTTTAATTCTTTTTTTGTTTGTTTTTCTTAAACACCGCATAGCTCTAGGTTATTGTTTCTCCAGGGGCAAGTACATTCCTGTTCTCCCCACACTGCTAAATCCAGTAGTGCCTTAAGAGGTTTTGTCTTAATAATTTTCATCACTGTTATTGATAGATGTATTGATACAGGAGGTGGCCAGGTCAGGTTGTAATGACTCTCTGAACTCGTGAGTTATTTATGAGCACCTGCTAATCTGCATCACGTGGAATCACTGAGTTACAACACACACCATCTTGTAAGACTCATGTTCTCTCATGGAGAGCACAGGCTGTTCCCATTCAAAAGAGGTCCAGTACATCAGTGAGATCCACACTGTACCACAACGACAGAGGCTTAGCACAAGCCAGCACTTCACATTTGCCCCTGTCACTGCTAACACCCAAGAGTGCCCTTTGCAAGGTGTTCTCCAGATATATTATGGTCACAACACCACCATATAGAAAAAAAAATGGGCCAGAGCAGGAAAAGTGTATTTTTCCAACACTTAGGTGTATTTTTCTCAGCAAAAAATATTTCTGAAAAAAATTATACATAACCCTGAAAGAAGCTTTCCATATCTTTAAATCCACATTGTCAGAGAGTAGCCATCTCTAGTCCTTTTTGTTAGCTTCCAGGCTGAAGGGAGCAAATGTGGACTTCCATTTTAGAGGGAAGGTAAGCACCAGCCACTACCCCCAATTTCCATGACAACTGCAAACTCGCAACGCATCTTCAGATTTGGTTGCTGATGTTTCTGTCTCTTGAGCTAATGCCAAGCTAACTCTAGCAGCAAAATTATCATGTAAAGGCATGTGGTCCATTAAAAATATGAGTCAGAGTTGCAGGGTGATGTCACATCAGCTGCCCCTGATGATAACTATCAAAAGTTAGCACAAGCTTCCAAATCACAAACGCCTTGGCTCTGATCCTATTTTAATGAATCTGCTTTTACGATTAAACCATCACTGTAATTGGCACTGGAAGAGCATTGGCAGTCTGCTGTGGTCGCCTTCCCTGCAAAGCGTGTTTGTGATGTTCATCTCTGAACGATGCATAGTGTCTGCCTGTCTTCAAATAAAAAAAAATTAAAAAAAAAAAAGGTATGAACAGCGGCTGGCAGGGAGACTGGTCAGCAGTGATTCATTCCCTGGCAGCCATGATGAGAGAACCACAGGCTAAATTCAGCCCTGGTGGAGGTGGGTATTCCTCCGTTTCCTTTCATGGCATTGCATCAACATTACACCAGGTATGAAGTTTGGCTTTCTATATTTAATAAAGTGTGGTGACTGCCTTTCACTTACTACCAGCTTTTTACAAGTGCTTCACTCTCGTTTGGGCAACAGCTTGTTAGGGCAGCTGGAATTGCATTGCACTCCATGGGAAGATAGTGGGCAACAGTCAGGGAAGGAGAAGAGAGAGGGAGCAATGTGTCTTGTGTACTTAAATAGCTGGGTTGTCGGAGGAAAAAAAAAACCCACATGCAGCAGCAAACCCCACCAATGCCTAGGAGCTGGGGAGAGGGATTTACACACTTTACATTTTCTAATTTCCCTCTGGATAAGAATCGTACAGTTTATCTAGCCTTTTAGGCTGTGGAAAAGGGGAGGAATATGGGGTTTCGAACACACTACCATTGCACGTGCCTGCATTACAAAACCTGTATCTTTTTTCCCCCAAGCACAAACGGTAGATAAAATTTAAAAAATTAGGCTGGCATTGAGTATTGTGACACACGGGGTACTAAACGTTTGAGTATTTGGTGAATTTCTCAAATAGATTAGAAGTTAGCATGAGGCAAATGAAAATAACCTTCCCCTCCCCCCCACTACTAAATAAAGAGCAGAAGGGAGAAAGGATGGGGGGGCAATCTTAGAGGTTTCTCCTCCCCTTTTGTTGTCCCCCTCCCCTTTCCTGATATTGATATTGCTCTGCTTTTTGATCTCTGCACTTCTTTGTTTTGGCTTCACAGGTATCAAGGGAAAATGGCTAGCAGTGAGTTCTGTAGCTTTTCCTGCTCTACAGCCCCTCTGGCTTAGCCAGCTGGATCACACTGAATTAGTCAAGTACTTCATTATCTCCCTTCTCTGCACATTTAGCTCCAGGTAATAAAATGCCCAAACAAGAGAGCCAATGCCTTCTGCTGCACTGTCTGTGAAGTTTTGTTGTTTTGGCCAATTCTGCATATCAGCATTGTGCTATGGGAGGGCATCACTTTTCATCCCTTGCCTGCAGTGCTTCCCAATCTCCATTTAGTCACAGCAGTTAGCTAACCATGTAGCTGTTGATAACATAGCACAGTTTTGGAGCCCCTCAGCCTTCAGGAGGTCTGGGATTTCTCTTCCCAGTGTGGGCCTGCAGGAGGGAAGGCGGCTAGCTGGGAGAGCCAGACCAATTACATGGTGAGGATGGATGCAGGGCTACGGATGTAAGAACTGCTCTTATTAGCAGCCAGTGGGGTAGGAGTTTTGCACTAGGGCATTTTCTGCAGTGGTGAACTGCTAGCCAGATATCTAGGTCAGGTAGAGAAAGCCATAGACTGAAATCCAGGCAGTTGCTTTGCACACCCTTCTGTCAGGAGGCGCTGGGCTGTGCAGAGGAAGAGAGTTTGTTATTGGTGGTGGTTTTATTTTTTTTCTCCTGACTCGTGATATAATGGCAGCTTCTCTTTCTCATTTGTATTCTTCAGAACAAATGCTTAAAATCCATTCTAATGTATTTTTTTAAAATACATTTTTCTCCTCCCCCTGCTCCATGGGATATTTTTTCCCCCCTTAAGATGACCTTTAGTTAAAGCCATAAACTAGCTTGAGGCAATCTCTGGCAGCTCTGTCATGTGATGGGCAAAATGGGCCATATTTAAAATACATGGAAAAGAACAGAAAGAAAGAATCTAGTTCACTTCTTCAGTGTTTAACCTTATTCGCAATGGCCACTGCTGAAAATCTCCTAAATGTTCTCTGTTTTGGGGAGAGCATGTGAAAGATATATGCTGGATAAAAGTCTCCCTTGCTTAGAAATCTAAGTTTCAAGAAATCAGTTTTCCCTATGTGAATAAAAACGAAGGAACTGAAAAATAAGAGAAGATATGCAAATTTTTTTCGCAGTCACCTTTCCCCCATCCTTGTTCCATTAAGTTCTCCAAATTTCTTGCCTGGGACATTCAGCCCATAGGAAAGTGTGTGTAGGGAAGAAACATGTGAACCAAATTCCATGCTAAGACACACAGTGTTAAAGAAATTCAAATTCAGAGCATTATAAAAGCAGGGGGGAAAAAGCTACATATGCATATTATAAATTTGATTCACAGCCTGCTGAAGTAAACAGCTGACTCCTATTGATTTCAGTGATCTGTGGATCAGTTCTTGGCGACAAAGAGAAGGATCTCATGACAAAGGTCCAGACTGCAGCATTTAGATAAAAATATTAACAGCAAAATACTGCTAAATTAATCCAACTTCTTTTGATTATTGATGTCCTACTGTTTTCTGCCTGAAACAACATACACGATGCATCAGTCATTTATAAATTATTCATTCACAGTTATTTTGGCAGCAGCTTCTTTCCATTTATCAACTGATAAACGCTCAGGAGATAAGGGTAATTTTACAGCCCCTTGACATTTACCTTTGACACGATTTCCATATTTAATAACGTAAAATACAAATGGCATTTTGGGGATTCCAAAGTCCATATTATAAAGCTTCACTTTAACTTCTGCATCCACATCACTTGAGATGAGTGAACCAAGCACACAGAAACCTCACGTGCACCCAAGTCCCTCCGAGCTTGCTTCTCAAGTGTAATTTCAGCAGCCCTGAAATGTGCTTGTTGTGCCACCAAATTGCAGAGCCTCTTCACGGCTGCAGTGGGAAAGATTATGGTTGACTTCAGAGGTTTGGATGTCGTCCAAAGAGCCACAGCTCTGGGGACTGTTGAAACCATGAGACATAGCCAGGTCAAGAATTTACTGTTGCCTGGCCTTGTTTCTAAAGATCTCATCCATATTCCCACACACACAGCTCTTGGCCGCTTCAGATCTTTGCCCAGTATGACTAAAATAGTCATTCCATATGCTCGGTGAAATTATATCTTACGAACCCTGGGGTTAAAGATGGGGAAAATCAGGTTCCAGATATTCAAAAACTACATTTGTCTCACTGTCCATATTCATCTGGACCTTTGTTAGGTCTGCAACCCACTGGGCTCTAGTACCACAGCACACGACATGCGGTTGCCACACACCACCAGAAGTGCGAGCCACTGCAAGCAAACAAAAAGCAAGGGGAATTACTTCCATCCTAGAAAAGAATGACAGAGCCTTTGAACAGCATCTGTCCTATTTTTCACTCTAGCCTTTGAGACAATTAAAGACAGACTTTTTTTTTTTTTAGGAGGAAAAAAAAACCCCACACTATTTAAAATAGCAGAGCAGGAATAAATTATAACAGTACCATTAATCCCAAGATCTACAGAGACTACCAAAATCCTCCACACATGATAAAGTACCAAGAGACCACTGTGAAATTTGTATGCCACTTCTACAAGTCCTATAAGTATTGCACATTATGCATCTAGAAGTAATTACAGCACAGCCAATTAACTGTTGACTTGCTCTTGCCCTGTAATTCTAGACAGTATTCTTTGTGGAGTTGTTCTTTCAGGAGTAATATTATACAAGAGACATTATCTGCCGGTTCATACCTGCACGTACTTCAATAAAACCCACTACTGTTCATGTGCAAGACACTGAGCTCTGCACAATACCTAAAGGACACAAGATGGGGAAACATCAACTGAGACATTAAATCGGCCGGGATAGATTTCAGAAACAAAAGGGAATTTTTGGCTGATGGGCTCACAGCATAGTTTGATCACCAACAGCATCCATGAATGCCATCAAGGGACAGTTATGAAGAGGTCACATACACCCCAGCCCGATTCCCCCCTACAAGTTGTTTTTTTCTCCACACCGTCCTTGAAAAGCCAAGCTAAACAGTATCATGTTACTTGATGGATGTTGGAGTATGAAAGGTCAATTAGAAGCTGAGTTACAGTATTTTTTTTTGATAAGTGCCAACAGATTAATGTATTCTGCACTTAAGAAAACAGTTCAACAACACCACCCCGCTCTCAGAGACACACACAGCTTTCACATTCATGGCTAGGATGGAGGAAATGGGAGCAAAGGTAGTGAGATGTGCTTTCTGTCATCAAGCCACTATACATATAATTCAGGTGGTTTTACTACTGTTTATTCCAAAGAAAAACTAACATAAAGCAGAACTCTAGAGGTTTGGGTGAAGTGTTAAGAGTTATTCAAATTCAAATTCTCATGCAAAACTTTACATTTGGGGAGATTTCTTACCACAGTTTTTGTACTAGTGAAAGCTTCTGAACTGACAACTCTGGAGGCAAAGGCCTCCTGCCTCCTCAAGGAAAAGGGAAGTACAGAGAGAGCTGTGCACCTTTTCTGCAGCAGGGCAATGAGAAACTCAGGTCTAGATACACAGATTACTTGGCAGGACTGGAAGCAGTAACCTAGGTCTGGAAGATACCACCTGGGTCATCTGAGATGTAAAGGTTAGAAGAATGCCCTATGAAACCATAGTTTCCCATGTACACCACACACTATGCAACACCTGCAACACTTCTCCCTCCCTGTACCCTATAATAAACTTCAAAGATCAACTACAAAAGATCAGGTGCTTCAGAACAAAATTATCTTTTCCTAGAGTCCTTTTCAAGACTCTGTCCAGAGAGAGGTTGATTTTCTGTCTTAGTACACCATGGTTCATGCTTCCATATTTGTTGGTTTCTTAAGTAAGACTTAAGTTTTATTCCAAATATATGGCAAGCCCCAGGGCTCAATTCAGATAAGCATGCTTCTGTTCCAGTGCCAAAAAAAACATCCTTTTTTTTTTTTTCTTGCAGCCATCATAAACCAGTCACCCTAGAAAAACCAGCTCTTTGTTCTTGGGGAAACAACTATTGTCAGAATATTTTACATGTAAATGAAACATGGGAGCTCATCTTCCTCTTTTATTTGTCATTGCAAGCTTTCCCCATTTACCATTCTGCTCCGATTTTCCCATTTAGCAGTGTATGGAATCTGCAATAGTGCATATTGTAATAT